>KV454642.1:0-158066 GCA_001662585.1 Pseudogymnoascus sp. WSF 3629
GGGGGGGGGGGTGGGGTGGGTGGGGGGGGTGGGGGGCGGGGGGGGGGGGGGGGGGGTGGATGAAGGGGGGGAGTATGGGGGGTATGGTGGTGGGGAGGAGTGGGGAGGGGGTGGGAGTGGTAATGGGGGGTATGGTGGTGGGGGAGGGGTTTAGAACGCGCTATTTGGGGGTTTGCATTGGGAGGGGGTTTTGATCGATTTTTTCGGCGCGGGTTTGGGTTGTTGTAGATGTTATTGGATTTATGGCTGGGTGTATGGATATGGGTATATAAAAGATAACGTAAATGAGGGGGGTGAGATGGTAAGGATATAATGAATATGAAGATGAATATATACCAGCTATACGAATGCCATTCTGTAATATGTACTCCATCTGACACGTTAAAGCACCACCACATTACAAGAGTACAGCATCATACAAGAAACCAGAAACGATGAATGAGCAGTGTATCTCCCTCCATTTACGAGGTAAACTATATACCTTCCCCCCTCTCCCTCACCCTCCATATTCAATCGAAAAACTCCATATCAACAATCCCATCCACCCCATCTCAACCCATGCCCCCACCTCCCCTCCCAAAAAATATAGAACTCCCCTCCAATAACAAAAAAACAAAGCTTAAATATTCGACAATGTCCCCCACCAACCAACCGCCCCGAATCAATGATCGCTATACCCCCAACCCAGACCAAACCATGAAAAGACAAAGGAAAAGAAGTGCAGATAGCACCACTGTATGAACGCCATCGACACCATTTTAACCGCGCTAAAACGAATAATCCATCCACCTCTCATCGTAACACCACACGACATCCAGGATGGAAGTAGAGAAAGGGGGAATCACACAGTCCCCGACCTCCCCCTTTCCTCCCCCCTCCGTCCCTCAGCAACAGCATCACTATAACTCGGGATCGGCGGGCTCCTCCCCCCCCTCCTCCCCACCCCAGCACCACCCGCACTCCCCCCCAACAACCGTCTCCTCTCCCCTCCCTCCCCCTCACTATCACTCCCCCTCCTACTCGCCGGCGGACTTGAGTACTCCGGCGGCGGATGAGCCGTATGATCTTCCACTCCCCCCCGCACAACCTGCACCACCTGCCCCCCCTGCGTCGCCGAAGGGAGAGGTAGCTGAATCCCCAGCCCCGCAGCATGTAACGCAGCATCATGATGTAACCCCGCGATCCTCCCCGCGCTCCCTTCACCCCCATCATCAGTCGGGGGCGGGATATGCACCAGGTGCGCGAGCGAGATGTCTGTTGGGCTGCGCACGGGGCCTGGACTCGTCGGGTGGCCGCGGAAGATATTCCCGCTCCTCGTGCGTCCATGGCGGCTCGGTTGGTGATTATGCGCCGTCTCAGTCGCTCCTCCCGCACCACCAGCTTCCAAAAGAATACTGCCCTGCTCACTCCCATACGGCGGCGGCGGCGCCAGCGAACCCGTCATTGGCGCAAGACCCCATTTCTTGACATTAGCTTCGATAAACACGAACCCCGATTGCCCGAAGTTGACGTGCACGGTGCAGGGCCCGTTCGCGCCGACGGCGGGGAAGAGGTTCTGCGATTTGAGGCCGTGGGCGACGTCGTCGAGTTTCTTGCCGTTGCGGGTGAAGAAGAGGGTTCCGGTGCGGGGGCGGTAGCCGACGCCGATGACGTCGCCTTGCACGTAGGGGGGGCCGTAGGAGGTGGGGGTGAAGGGTTGGTTGTAGCGGCGTTGGCCGGTGGAGGTGTAGGCTACGGAGTATTTGTGCCAGCCTGGGAGGTTGTTAGTTGTTGGACGTGAGGTGGGGAGGGGGGAGCAGGTGGGCGGCGGTGGGCAGCGGTGTTCGACACGGGAGAAGCTGGGGGGGTCTTACCAGGTAGACGGAAGAGAGGGTATGGTTTGGTAGCCATGCCAATGCTGATCATAGTCTGCTCGGGCTTATCGTAGATCTTGCTCTCCCAATAATACACTTCATTCTGTTTCGGGACGGGAAGGTTGCTCAAGACGCAGCATTCGCTGTCGAAGAACTCAATCTCTGTTCTTGCTTCGACGAAACAATTCGCTATTTCCAGTTCTGGCTCAAACTCCCATGCTGATACGCCCTTCTCTTGGATAGCCAGGTATTGAGACAGCGAGATGTCGGTAGGTAATGAATCCGGGGGATTCGATTCGATAAAGGCTGTGCACCAAATCATTAGCAATTGCCACGCAAACAGCCTCCGCAAGAACTCTCAAGACCTACCCTTAGCCCTCAAATAATCAATCCTCTGCCCCTCCTCCATCGTCTCCAGCGCCTCCGCCTCCTCCCTCAAAAAGCTCTGCTCATCATCATACTCGCCCGGCCTCCCAATCCGATCCAGCAGAATGCGGCCTCCCTGCGTATACCGAAAGAAGTACACCACCAGAAACACCAACGCGATGAACAGCGCCGACCCAAACGATGACAGCAGCCCGATCAGCACCCCGTTCGCCGTCGAGCTCTCCATCATCACGGTGTTGCTGGTGACGACGCCACCAGCGGCGGTGTAGGGCTCGGGCTTGTGAGCTGTGCCGAGGGAGGTCGATCGGATGTAGATGTTGGCGAAGAGGTCGGGGCCGGAGTCGACATGCCGCGCGTTGCGGATGCGGGCGGGCTTCATGGTTGGTGTGTGGCCTGGCCAGGACGGGGTGGGTGGGAGGGTCGAGCGGCAGTGGGTGGTGGTGAGGATGGTAGGTTGCACGAGAGAGAGATAAAGGTGTTGTGCAGGAGTGTCTTCGCGTTGTCGGCGTGTAGGTGAGGTCGGTGATGAGGTCGGTCGTTGGAGGGTGGTGGTGGTGAGGTGGGTTGGTTGGAGAGTGGAGTGGATGGGGATGGGGATGTTGGTTGCCGCCGGGTTGTCGTCAGTTGAGGTAGTCGATGACCGCCGTCTGACCCGCCAAGGCTATACTTAGATACCTAGCGCAAGCGAGGATATGCTGTAAGTGACAAGTCTTGTCTGCCTTGAGCACTTGTCTTAGAATATGGTGAGAGGGATTGAGAAAGGGGAGGGTGAGGATGGTCGAGACGAGAATATACTAGGAGAATGTAGGATTGGAATAGGTTTATTTGTTGTATGTATTGTCGTGTGCGTCTATCTGTTGGAACGGTGAAACTTGGGGGGTGTGTGTGAAGATCTGGAGCTCACTAACTCGCTCTTCCCTACTCCGGCTGGTACAACGCGGCGTGTGTCGTGGCTCTGGCGTGGGCGGGGCACTCACAGCGCGGATTACATGCATTATTCAGATGCGGGTACATACACAGTACAGCGCCTGTTGCATGATTCACCGCCGCGTTACACCTAGCTGTCTTGTAAGGGACTTGTACTCTCACTTGACACACGGGGACAGGGCGCAGGGAAATTCAACAATGCGTAAGTAGTACACTGTGGTCTATTCTATAATTCCGTCTAATATAGAACATATAGAACACTTCAGATGGTTCTATAAACTAACAAGCATTACTATACTGCTGACAACTCTGCTGATTGAAGGTTCTGTCAGTGTCTATGTCACGAATTACGCACCGAAGTTCCCGTCGATGTGACGTATGCCACCAAGCACCAACGCCACCCGCCAACCAAGAAACCAAGGCATTTCCAGAGGGTAAAAACTCGATGATTCTCTTCTCACCTGACCCACGGAAGCTTAAATCTTATCAAAACAATAAAATAGCTGACGAAATGTTGTCTTATAACGAGAACTTGAAATCTAGCTGCCATTTTTCATCCATAACGAGCTCCCCCGTCTTATACGTAGCCCGTCTCTATATGGTATAGAACGCCATGGCAAATGCATGATCATCAACGATAGCTAACCCTCAACTTCTTCTTCACTCTCTGCCGTTTCCATATGATACAGACAGACTCCCGCAGGCCTAGCCAGAAGTGAAGATCACCCTCCCAACCTAACGCAGAGATAGCTCCTCTCCCAATCCCATGCGCAGACAGCTCCCCTCCCTTTCATCACCCTTCAAAGACCCCCATCTCCCCCCCTACCCCGCCATCTCCTCATCCTCCCCCCCCTTCCTCCTCTCCCCCACCCTCTCCTTATACGCCTTCTTCGCCCCCTCCACCCACTCCTCATACTTCCCCTCCCTCACCTTCTCCCTCATAACCGCCTTCAACATCTCCGCCCCAAACCCCACAAAATTATGTCTCCTCAACGCATTCTCAAACACCCACTCCTGCCTCTTCCCCTCCTCCTGCGCCAGCAACCCCTCATCCCCCGTCTCCCTCGCCCTGATCCGCAGATCCCTCACCATCGCCAGGAGATTGAACCGGATCTCCGAGGCGGGGTACCGCGCAATTCGCGCTTGTAGGACCGGCACAACTTTGTCGGGGAACTCCTCAAACGTGCAGTTCCCATGGCTCAGCGGCGCGTCTTGGAGGCCATCAAGCTCGTAGAGTATCCCGTCGATAGGCGTATAAGCGATGAAATGGTATAACTCATCCTCCTCCCCCGCAGCCCTATGCTGCTCCTCCATCGAAAACGGCGACGACTTCGCGAACGAATTATGCACCTCACGGATACGATCACTATTACTCAACGCCTCCCCCCTAAACTCCGCCGGGAACTGCCTCGTAAACTCCTTGAACCCCTCTAGTTCCGCTCCCAGCGCCACGCCCTCCCCAGACGGCGCAGTTGTGTCGACATTCAGCAGCACGGAAAGCAGGGCTTGGGTACCGCACGCATTCTGGATTGTTTGTTTGGCGAAGAAGAGGGATTCTGCTGCGGCGGGGAGGGGGGTGCCCGAGGCGGGAGAGGGGAGCGCGGTGGTGGGGTATTTGAAGAGGAAGATTACGCCGTAGACGGGGGAGAGGGAGGTGAGGGCGGTGGGGTCGAGGGAGAGGAGCTCTTCGAATTGGACGCCTGTTACGCCGAGGTTGTCGAGGAGGAAGGTGAAGACTCCGGCGTCGGATTCGACTGCGAGGGAGGGGGGGGGTAGAGTTAGCCAGGTGGTCTTGGTGGTGAGGTTGCGAGCTCGGTGATTTCAAATGTCCTTGCTTGCCCAGTAACCAGGAAGGAAGGGAGGGACAGCTTACTAGTATTCCAGCCCCCACTCATCTTTGCAAAATTTCCCAGTTCTCTGTCTTATCAGTGTGCAGGCTCTCCACGTAAGAAGCGCAGAAAATAACAATCCTCAAAGTTCTTGTTGTTGTCGTTTGGATCCGCGAGCTAAGTGGATGGAGGGTCCTACAATCAACCGGTGACGAGTAGCTCATCGCTCATCGGGTGCGCTAAGCGAGCTACATGGTCACGAAAGGCGGGAGGATCGCATATCGCACATTAGCGGCAAGGCTGGGGAATTTTAGCCGCATCGATGCATATCTGGCGATCGCGCCCATCAATCACGGTGGCAGGTCGCTGGGGGGGCTGCAGCAGATGGGAAATGAAACATGGTGTCTCAAGGCATGATACTATTTGTGTACTTGGCATTTATCTTACTGGTCACTTCAAAGCGGCATCACATGCAAAATGGGGGCAATATTTAAATGGCAGCAATTGAAACGTCTTCATTCCCAGTCCCGTTCCAGCTTCTCCAAAGCATATCAAAAAATATCAGAAAACTAGCTACCAGTATACAGAGTTTGCCCGGACCCGTCCATCGTCCGCAGCCGCGCGCGCAAACTGCTTCTCCGCCTGCAGTTGCTACAAAAAATCGCAAAACAGCGAGCAAATTCCAAAAGCCATGCATGCTTGTTTCCTCTTTTGCCCAATTGCGTGTATTTCCCGCATTCCCAAATCGCAAAACCAAATATCAAAAAATTCCAAAGTTGTTCTAAAATCAAAAAAGCAAGTTGTTGCGCCGAACCAATGCATATGTTTGTTGGGTATCTTAAGGACCGTGAGGTGCTATCGTTCTAGCTCTGTCGTGGGTATCTTTCTAAACGCCGTTCCCAAAAAGCTAAGGATAGGAGGGCTCAATGATTTCGCTGCGTAGGCTTCATTAAGCTGGTTATTACATGAGAATCATCGTGTGTTTCTCGTATTCTGTAAGTAGAGGAGAGTCGTAAAAAGTCGTAAATGTTGTTCTATTGTTGCTGGCGGCCTTTTCCTTTCGGAGAAGGGGGAGGTGGTTGAGTGGTGTAAGGGCTGTAGCGGTGTTGTGGAGATTGAGAGTGCACGCGAGGATAGCGTGGTGATGGGAGTGGTGAGTATCGTTGAGATTGTGTCGATGGTGAGGAGTTGTAGTTGTCCATTGTTTGTGACGGAACTATGGCAGTATTCGGAGTTGGTGAGGAGTGGGGGTCGTCGTTCCTGGCCCCTAAGCTTGTATTGAACGTCCTGGGCGATGTTATTTCCTGATCCGCCAAACTTAAGTCCACACTGTATGAGGCACGAACCCGCCAAACGCACCGGGTCCCCTTCCTTGGATGTCATAATAAAAGTCTTCTCCCTGATCGCTGTATGCCACATCTCCGTATGATGATCCTCCTGGACTGTTGTAGCCACCAAATCCAATCGGAGATGGGATTCCAAGATACTGGCCCGAAGAGCCAGCAAATGGATCCATACTCAGAGGGCTGATGGCTGAGCCAGGTTCCGATTTGATGAATGGTGTCAGGTGCTCCTGGCTGTAGCTGAAAGCTGGATTGCTGCCGAGGCTGAATTGGCTAGGCTCAAAGCTGTCGTGGATGTCGTACGGGCTGCCGTGGAACATGTTGTTCTCAAATGTAGGGAACGATGCAGTTCGCTCAGGCTGTTCCCATCCCATCCGACGACGGAAGTTTGTAACCATATCAATGGGGTACTCCATCAGCGCAAGCGGTGTCTGGAGCTCGTCGTCGGATTGAGAGACGTTGAATGAGAACAAGCGGCGCGCGATTTGCTCAATGGGCCCAAGTGAAAGACTGCCAAAGTAGGCAGCTCCAACTTCAGGGAAGATAGGCTCGACAATCAATGCAACAGTGTAGTAATATGCCAGGACAACCAAAGCGTATGGGCTGACATGTGGTTGTTGGAGATACATGACTGGTAGCCAGAAAAGCCAAGTTCGGAGTGGGTTCAACATCTCGAAGCGTTGCGCAGCAGTGTGAGCCGGTGTAACCTTGCGGATGCCACGCACAAAGCTGGCAAGTTGAACGATTGCCTGAGTATCTTCACCACTCTCGACCAAGAACTTCTCGACCATCTGAAGTTGGGCGTGGGCCTCACCAAGAGCCTCGATGTCTTGCTTGAGGGGTTGGCTGAGCTTCCTGTTCGGAATCGGAGATGGCGGGGCTGTTGGGAAGGTAGATTGCTCGGCAATGAAGTCGCCGAATTGAGACTCGTTCTTCCATGGCTGCATGGCGTCGATGACCTGTAACATGTGAGCTTTAATTCACAACCTGTGCCTAGATTTTAATGCATACCGATGATGTTCCGTGCATAAGTTGGGTCCATCCGCGCCTACATAGTAATGGTTAGCGGGGCTTCTTGCCGGCCACATAATCAAGCTTACCATTCAGTAGCTTGCCAAGACAAGAGGAGGGAGGCGGCGAGGACTGCATCAGAGTTATTTCGGGAGAAGGTACCGATGTCCTCGTGGAGTCCCTTCAAAGCGATGCCTCGGTGTTCATATGCCATCTGTCTGACAATAGGGCATTCAGTGAGCCAGGCGATATGAGTCGCTGAGAATGCCAGGAGAGCATGCATGACGAAGCCATATGTTGAGCCAATTTTCAGGAAAAGGGGAATCTGGTTCGCCCAGATAGTGAACGATCCAGCATCGAGCATGCCCAACTCCATCGAGATACTGGCAACATGGTGCATGAGGCGCAAATCCTCGATCGAGAAGGCTTGCGGGTTTGGCTGAGGGTAGATGGCAAGCTCGGGGAAGGGGAAGACCCCCGTCTGTTGCCAGCGGTTGATCTCATCCTCGATTGCGGGGGTCCACAGAAGATCTGGCCTTTCAGGAGTAGGCAGGCGTTCTTCTGGGGGAGGCATGTCCATGTACGGACAGCGGACATTGTGTTTAGTGCAGTTCTTGCACTGAGGGAAGTTTTCATCACAGCGAATATGTCTACGCTTGCACGTATCGCAGCCTTTGCGAGACTTGGTATGACTATGAGAGTGTTAGTATATTGATCAAGAACATGAATGTCTATCCACATACCTCCGTCTGGGAGGGCCACCACCGGGTCCAGCCATTGTGAATAATTAAGAGTGAAGACGGTGAGTCGACAGGAGAGGGTTGTTGTTGTTCGAGCAGTTAACGAGCGTGATTAGGCCAAAGCCTGGTTAAAACCTATGGATCGTCGATGGATCCAAAACAGAAAGACAAAAAGTAAAAGGGTTATTGAAAGAGAAATATAAAATCAAAGCTGATCACAAGATACCTTGGAGGGGTATATGTAGAGTCAGGATTGGTAACGAAGGTTAAATTTAACGAGCGTGGTGATAAGGCTTAGCTCAAAGAGCGACGGCCAAAGCAGGCGGTAGTCCGGTCACCTTGGCTACAAGAGACCAAGGGATGACAATGCGTTTGATGATGATGGAAGGCAAGTCCTTAGTGTTTGGAGTTGAGCGGATGGGCGGTGGAGATGGAGTTTGAGTTGGGTGGAGCCGGTGAGAGTGAGAGTTGGGTAAGACGGCAGACGCGGAGAAGTGCCTTTGTGTGGGGTTCAGGCACGACGAAACGTAGCAGGAGATGATATGCACTTTACGGTGAAGTTAGATGCGTGAGAATGTAACGACAGACTGGTTGGTTGTGCAGCGAGGAACGGAGTCGTAGGATGAGATGAGGTGACGGATGAGTGACGGATGAGGCGAAAATATGCTGTGGGAGGTATGATCGCGTTTTCCCGGAGTATTTGTTCTATGGTGGACTTTCGACGGTCTTACTTCCATCCAGGAACCGGCAAGGTACAACTGTTTTAGAAAGCGGGAAAAAAGACCAGCGGATTCTTCGGCACGCTTTGCCACTCAGGGTTTCTGTTCTGTACTATCTGTACTACTCTGCAGCTACGGTGTGTTAATGCAGCCTGGCTGAGTAACAGACAACTGGCCAGGGTAAGCGCGGAACGTGGCGCAAGGGTGTTGTGGTTGGGGTTAGAGATGGTTGGTGACAGTTGGTGACAGTTTTGATGGCGGTTTGGTGGCCAGGAAGAGGTCGTATAGGCCCGAGATGAGCAGGAACGAACGTGGTCACAGGTGATACCTTGTGAGGAAAACGGCGGGCGTTCCACAGGCGGGCGGAGATGGGATGAATGAGGAGAGAGCGGCCGAGTCTACTGCGGTGCTCTCGTCGGTTTCTTTCTTCTCCTCCCTTCAGATCTTCAAATCGGGGAATGCCAAGGGTAAGGCGGCCTCCAGAGGATGAACGAGCGAAATGGATTTGCGCGGGCTGTCTGTTGTGTTTTGGTGATTCAGGCAGGTGATGCGGGCTTTCTCAGCTTTCTCAGTTAAGGGCTGCTGCGGGTTGGGTAGAGAGGATGCCGACACTGTAGATAGAACGCAAAAGCGAATGAACGGAGTCAACGAGGACTTCCGAGTGCTAGGGGCGATACACAAAAAGTGATCGAAGGATTTGTATTGTTGTGGAAATGTGAAGAGGTTGATGTGATGGGGGAAATAGAGTGAGAAGGGGGGGAGAGGAATGAGGGAAGTGTATAATATTTATTTAATGGGTGCATGGAGGAGTGGCTACCTTAGGCTACCTTACCTACCTTAGATGTGAGGGAAGCGTGGGTGTGTGGAAGCGTGAAGCGTGATCCGTGATCCATTATTAGAGCATACCCCATCCCATGTGTTCCGTACCCATAGCCGTACCCATAGAACATCCATACCACAACCCATACCACACCTCCACATCCAAACACATCCACACTTGGACACACTTTGACACTGGGCGGTGCGGCGGCTTGCTGATGGTGCCGTTGCCAGTGGTGCGCTGGGTTCGTTTGAGCCAAACCCTTCCCTCCCTTCTTCACCTTACTTACCCTTTCTTACACTTGCCATTAACCCAAGCAGGGATGGCGAGGCGGACTGAGCAACTGAGAAGTGGGCAACAGTTTGGGTGGGGGAGAGGGGGGAGAGGGGGCCATCTTTACCCATCTTTGCCATCTAAGTGGGCGCCTTTTGTGCACAGCTAGGCTTGGCGGGAATGGGGGTGTCACTGTCTTCAAAGGGACGGAGACAGATACAGATACAGAGACATGTACGAGGTTACGAAGGGTAAGCTCGGCGGGATACTGGATACTCAGGGCATTCCCCTTTCTCCTTCTATCCTTCTCCCCTTCTCCCCGTCGCCTGTTGCTCTGTTTCCTGTTCCTTTCTCTCCACAGTACTATCTGTATCTTTACACTAACATGCATAACAGAACAAGTATATTTTCTCTTTTGTGGGGTTGGGGTTGGCGAGCACAAACAAACAGAAGAATGGAAGGAATGTGAGGAAAGAGGCGGAGGCGAGCCGAGCTAACTGTGGTTTACTATACTGTTGTACAGGAGCGTACTATAGGAAGTACCCTTCTGTACTGTACACACGCAACCTTCCACCCACCCCGTAGCGCAGAGGCAGAAAAGCGGAGAGCTTGTCTGTGTCGGTTGCTTTGAGGGCCCGCCGTCTCTCCCGGGGGACCATGCAGGGTACAGTGCAATACATCACAAAAGTAACTCCGAAAACCAGGGCGCCATCGCGTGTTTGACGAACAGAGAAGGTTCGGTTGGTGGAGGGAGTTGACTGACTGCCGTACGCTGGCGCTGGTACTCTAGTTCTCTGGTATCCTGATACCCTGGTACTCTACTGTGGCACTGTATCATCCTCACAGAAGCCTTTGGACCCGGCAAGTATCGTTACAGTTGCAGCGCCTCAATGCGACAATGAGAAGGAGGCTGGGGGGGAGGGATTTGGAAGTCTGGCATGAAATCCGAGACTTGCAAGGTACCGCCAAGGGCAGTTAAGACTAGGGACATGAATGGGCCGCCTGGCGTTGGCGTGGTGGCTAGCGACATGGACAGGGGTGGCGACGATGACGATGATATATCGACGGCGCGGCGATGATAGAGATGGAGATGGAGATGGCAAAGAATGCCGAGCTATGTGTGTATTTGTGTCCATTTTGTGTGTACTGGTCCAGTGACTGACTCCACCCCGCTCAGCCAAGCACCGATGCTTGCCCACTTCATAGTTCATGCCAAAAATGGTCGTTGGGTCGCATGTAATGCGGCGCTAGAAATAACCCCATTAGGCTAGTATGGCCAAAGGTATGCAAGTCGATTTGTGAGAACAAACTACGGAGACTCGGCACAAATTACCAAACAAGAAAAGAAAAACTGCGAGTTGATGGAGAAGGTGTGAATATTCTCATCCACCACACGCTACCGACGGATGCACTTCTCGGGTTTTCTGCATGGCACTCTCCATTCTTTACTCCATATCACTACCCACAAAATGAGGCTCCGATGGAGACTTCGATGGAGACTGCGTGGATGGTATTATTGACGGCATGACGCTCATCTCGTGGACCCGGTGGGTTTTGGGCTGAGCCGTACAAGAGTACGCCGTACGCCGTATAACGCTCCCGCGAGAGGGTCATGGAACGTTTCCGCTAGGCATCACTGATCCTAAATCCGTCACCACCCATCTCACCGTCTCAGAACCTTAATTCGCAACCTGGTGAGTGCAGCGAACCACTCACAACTGCGACTTTTAGCCTGAGTGTCGTCTACGGATAGAGTAGTGGATGTGTCCGCTTCGCGCGAGAGGTTAAGTTGGTGCTGCATTGCATTGTGAGAATGTCAGAAACCACTAATCGCTCACTTTTCTGCATGCATCTTGCAGCACAAACGGGGCACGGGGTCAGCGAGCTCAGGGTCCACACCACGAGTCAGCAGAGGAGGAACCAAACAGAGGCCAGAAATGTGTCGCGGGCCAGCGATCACGGCTTTCTTTGAAGCTTCAGTCAGTCCATACAGACCTAGCATCGTGCCTGTCGATGAGTTTGGTGGTCAAAGCACTTGCATTGTTTCGGAGTGGGTGGTTGCGATCCCGTCTCAGCGGTGTGGCATGCACAGATGCATGATAACTCCCCGCTGGCCAGTTGCAGTCCCCCACGCCCTGGTTGACATGGTCTTGTCTTTGATAAAAATAGACTTTGAACCGCGGTAGAAAAAGGAATGGTGAAGGTAGGTAGATCTGCTACATTAGCATGTAGTAAGCTGACGATTTGACATTAGACTTCGCTGTGAGTGGACACCGGAGAATGCGTTTGGGGATCGATCTCATCTCTTTCCCACGTATTCATGACCACAAGGCTGGGATTTCAAAAATTTGGGCACAATGACGGTCGATCCCCACAGTCAAAAAAGTCGACAGTTGAAAGTTGGAGACATTTGATGTACTAGCTTCACGTTAGGCTTGATCAGGTAAGTGGAGAAAACGTCCTTAACCCACGGGAAGCCGTTCGGCACCAGATATTCCGAGCCGGCGTTTGTCTCAAAGAAGTTTGGGCAGGTCTGTGTTTCTCGTATTCATATTCATGCCAATGCCAGAAATAGCCTACAACTAAATGGCACTAACCAGGAATGGGAAATAAAGGCTCGGGTGCATTTCCCTGAGTGGGGTTTTTGCACAAAATCGATCCGCAAATTCCCTTTGACCTCTCATTTTTCATGAGAGAGAAGAAGGGTAACGGGAAGTTCCCGAGCACATGACAAGATCGATCTGATAAATCATAACCCACTGCGTTTTATCTCAAGTCCACATTTATCCCTCATCCACCATGAAGCTCTCTTTTTAACTTCCTAATGCGGAAAGCCCAGGATCCAAGCGAGCTACACAGCCAGCCTTAGGTCCCCGTCCGACCCAAGAATTTGTCAAACACACACGTGGAGTCCGGTACATGCCTGCCAATCATGGCCACAAAAGTCACACTCATAAGCCGTGGCAGGTCCGTCAGGTCAGTCCGCCAAGGTGTCTTTACATTCGGAAGATACTCATCCCATGTCATGTCGGCCTCTGTTCAACAACTGCTCGCCGACATGGGCGCCCGGCTTGAACATGGGTAATTGAGCCTACTGTACCCTCGTCGTTGCCATGCTGGCACCCCGCCACCAGCCATTCTGCTTCGAGAGGTGCAACCCCCACATTCACAATATTCAAATTCCTCAAACCTCCCTCCAAACCTCAAACATGATCAATCCGGATGCATCTTGCGAGTTGTTACAGGTCACAACTTTTTTTTGCTATCTCGCCGAGTGAGACATCTCAGCACTGACGTAGCACACCCCCGTCGTTAGTCAAGTGGGGTATCAAGGCTATTTTTAACCCCGTTTTGCTGTCCGGTAAGCTCAGGATGTGGCCGAGGAAGGGTGCGGATGATACTTTTTGGGCCAATGCCGCCTGATTTTTTCTAGAAGTCTTAAGCGACACACCAAAACGCAACGTAGCATGCGCCTACCTCCGAACGATATTTGTGGTTCGCCGCACCGCCGCTCAACTCCTTTTCTGGTGTATAGTACAATACAATGCTCTACGGTGTGTGTATTGTGCAGGAATAGTAATCCAACAAGCCCTTGACGCCGCCGAAATATGGGTACGGTAACAAAAAAAACTGGTAAACTTGTCTTTTTCCGATGTTCCCAGCGCTGGATGATCGCCGAGGTGAGGAGTCGGAACACTGGAGACGGAACACACTGGGAAACCTGTGTCCACAGCGCCTAGCGACATGCCAATTCCTCAACGCTACTGCAGAGTAAATCGATTTCTGCGACGGCAATTGGCTGCGGCGGTCAATGCGACGCTTTTTCGGATTTAGTTCGCTCTTTTGCGTTCTTCCCCTCGAGTACCCTATTCAACTCCTGCCGGGGTGTGTCGGAGCGGCAATACGCTTTTGTCCGAGGGATATACCGTCGAGAGTCCGTCCCCCCTCAGTCCAAGGCACTAACATCAGTAGTCCGCCCTTTGGTGGGAAAGTTGAGATGGTAGTTTAATAGTTTGGTCCCGCGGGTAGATCATTGGAGCTCTAAAGAGAGCTAACCCGATGATAGGGAGTTTCGACACAGAAGTACAGATTATGTACAGTACATATGACGTGCGGAAGTGAACGGCACGGCGGGCAGGGAAAAGGCCTGTTGATTTTGGTTACCCCACTCCAAATCGTTGAACCCCGAGCCATGCGACGGAGCTTAGCATACAAATGTTATGGCGCTTAATCCTGGTACACTTGTCGTGCTTGTTCAAGTCACATCGGCAGGGAAGTTGTGCTTTGGGGTAACACAAACACAGCAATCAAATCAGTTATGCGCCAAGGCATACTCGAGGTGGTCACGGCTCGCTGCCTCTCTTTGGATCACCTCAGACTGAAACTGTTTTGCTTTCTCATGCCGTCGACATGGTTTCTGCGGAGTATCACACCTCAATGGCTCCATTTCAGCTCCATCTCAGCTCCCGTCTTGCAAACAATACGACGTTGAAAGCATGATGATAGCCTACATACTGTGGGGTATAAGTCCAAAATAGGCTATTACTTTCGTCAACGCTGACAGCCAATGTCGGACCTGAGAACTTGATTGGGAAAGAGATAGCCCCCATCATCTCACACATCCTCAAGAGCATCAAAAAGGGGCGAGCAAGCGAGCGAGCAAGCGCCACGAAAAAAGAGGATGACAGTTTTGGTGATCGACAACGTGTGTGTGAGCATCGCCCAAAACGGCAATTAACGAACCACGACTTTTGCCAACCAACGTCGCAGTCGACCCCAGCAGGGCCATCACGGACCTCCCTCCTTGCCCCCTCCCTCGCCCAAAACCGCGATCTCTCGGATCGCTCAGGGCACAGTGCTGCCCTGGCCCTGGCAACCTGCGCCCACGATACGAGATCTGTAATATCCCCCAGCTCCTATTTTAGCCACAGGCCCCGCGCACCCCGGTCCCATCACAGCGTCTACGGCCTAACATAGCTTCGTATTCCGACTCCGCCTCTCTCTTGGTCCGTTTCAGAGTTATCTTATACACATGCCGTCCTCACCTTTCCTTACTCAATCGTTAGTCAGGTACGCGATGTCAGGTACGCGATGCATCCAAGCACCAAATACTATTGTTAAGGTCGCTCGGCGGCTCCGTCGTGCATGCAATGAGACAAGGCCCGAACCGATCGCGGGTGAGATGAAGCATGAATGGATGGATGGGGTGCATTGAGCGCTTCAACCTATTACCAAATCGAGAGTCCAGCCGGCGCCCGCGGCCCCGAATAACCCCCGGGGTTACCCAACCACCACGCAATTTGTAGATGGCACATGAGCAGCGCCCCTCTGGTAAACCGTTTTCTCGGCCGCAGTCCACTTTCCTCAACAACCTTAACACCAGGATGAGCACCTCGCGTGTCTCTCACTTCAGTGGGGAGGGCCCTGGTCTGCTCTATTCGGCCAACACGGGATTCCGGCACTTAAATCGCAGGTGTTGATCGGCACGCCCCCAAACCAACAAAGCCACTTCCTCCTCCAACCCTCGCACCTCGGACATGACAACAAGCCACCCCCCCATCCCTCACCAGCCTCAGCGCCAGCAAAGATCAGTAGGTGCTTACCCCCCTCTCCCCGTACCCTCCGCAACCGCTCCACCCTCACCTCATCACCTTCCCTAAGCCGCCAACTACCGGCATCGCATCTAAGCCTCCCCGAGAGTAAAGCCGTCTATCCCACTGATCCGCCACGCCCCCATCGCGTCTCACACCGCAATCACTCTTACCTGGCACCTGTCTGGCGTCTCCGCGCGAATCGTCTCTGGGAAGGGAATATGCACGGCGATTACTGGGAGGCTGACTGTGTGTACCGGATCTCCGGTTGCGGGTGGGGACGGTGCGGTTCCGCGGTACGCCGAGGGCTGCGGGGAGGCCGGATGGCGGAGGAGGGATAGGGGGGTTCGCCGAGATTAATGGGATGGAGGGGATTTGGAATTATATTGCGGGGGAGGGGTTGCACTTTCCATGTTTTGAGGTGGGCGGTGTTTGGGGATGTGGTTTGTGATGCTGGGGACGGGACATTTCTTGAGGTGGGTGGTGTTTGGGGGTGTGGTTTGTGATGCTGGGGACGGGACATTTCTTGGAACGAGCAGGCCTCAGAAACATCTGAGAAACTGGTCTGGAAATGCTGGCTGTGGTAGGTGTCTCTCTTCTTTGTTCTTATTTTGGTAATAATACTCTCTTGTCAAAAGATTCCTTTGGCCTGCCATCTATTCTCTGAATGAAAATGCATTCGCTGAGAGGCACCAATGTCTCCTTGTCTCTTTGTGTTTGCAAGACAATACTATGTTGTCAGGATATTCCTTTTAGCTGTCGTCTATTCGAATGGAACTGCGAAACTGCCGTCGAGGCACAGGAATTGCTCGGCAATACCCCCGTCAAAGGTTTCTTTGTCCTACTGTCTATCAGAATCAAACAATGGAAGCACTACCGCGGAGCACAATGGCAAAACTTTGGAACGAACATAACAGCCCGAACAAAGAGTTTGCCTGTTGATAAAACGAGTAATACATTCCATTGTTTTCGAAAATGCTTCATGTTTCAACATTGGACAGGACCGAGGGTCCATTGGGCTCTGGAGTATATAATGAGGGCAATTTACTGGGCAAATATCGAAACCAGATCCTCGACACTGAAGAGTCAAATGCAAAGCTCAACAGCGTCTATTCAACAGACTTCAATAATTGGCCAAACTACTAACCATGTCTTCACAGCTCTTTGGCAAGGCCGCGCCTGCAAACGAGATCGACGGTCCGTACGAAAGCTTTCTTACGCCGTTGGTGAAAGCAGAACGTGGCGGGTTCATGGGGATATGCGATGTCATCAGATGTTTTCACGAAACCTGTGGTCACATCGAGACCAAAACATCTTGCCACAATTACATGGGCAATATCATGAAGCAACCTGACCGCGGTATGAGCCCACGCTGGATCCCTTGCAATAGGGACGTCTGCGATCAAAGTGTCATAACCACTATATGCATGCCAGGCTCCTGCGTGCAATGCGAGACGCAAGATGACCCTACTAACCCCCTCCGCATTAGTTTTCACGAAGACCCAACCATCACGCGCTCAGATCCCCATATGGACACGATCCCCTCCGCAGAGATTAAGGCGCGCATACCCGACTACCGCCAGCGCGCGGCCGACACCCAAGCTCGGCATCGCGAGTTATCGCTACGTTTCGACCCCCACAACCTCCTGTACAGCGACTTCTCCACAAAACGCTTCGATCGTAGTGCCCGCGACTTCATCGAACACTACAGGCAGCTACGGAGACATCCCGGCGTCGTGGACCCGGAGCAGTTCTACGCTGAGGTCCGCAAATGCCGCGCAGAGGAGGACAGGAAGGGTATTGCGCCCGAGCACCGGCAGTACTTCTCCGGTGGTAAATTCGACGAGACGGACCTGCTGCGTCGCTTGGATCCTACGGATACTCGCCTCGTGGGGGAGGAGTGCTTAATATGCCAGGAGGGCTTCGAGCCCGAGGCTCGAGATCCGAGGATGATGCCGTGCGGACATATTTTTCATTGGACTTGCATCTCGCAGTGGTATTATAGGACGAGTCGGACTTGTCCGTACTGCCGGCGGGGGTATCAGGTTATGACTCTGCCACGGTTCTTACCGCCACCGTGAGTGCTCAAGGTAAGTGGAAAGGTAAGTCAGTTTTTCTTTATCAAATAGGTAGGTGAGTTTCTTTTGTCAAGTAGTAAGTGAGTATATTTCCTTTTTTCCTTTTGTTAGTCTATAAATCAATATATTTTTAATCAACGCTTGCGTCCCTTGACTCTTTTCACGTCATATAATACAATTTTTAGTATACCACTGCCATCATGAGCTACAAACCAATATTTCAAGCTATTCACTCTATCGGCCGATCTGAAGGGTTTGAGGCTTGATAAACGATCCCTATTAGTCAGATATCCACGCTTCTTCCGCGTCTCATAACTACAACCGTCCCTTGCTCCTTCTCCATTTCATCCATCTCTCACTCCTTCCCTTTCTCGGTTATCCCTCGCCCCTTCCGCATCTCACAACCACAGCCACCCCTCGCTCCTTCCTCCATCTCCTCAACAACGCTCCTATCGTTGAGTAATTCGCATGTTGCCGAGCGGCAGCGGGAGCAGGGCGAGGGGATGGGGCGTATGCAAGTGTCTAGTACGCCGTGGCGTCCGAGCAGACTTGAGCCGCATTATGACTTTGGCGTTTGCCGAACGCTGTATGTGCCGAGTCATCTCGCACAGGCACTGCCGCGTTCCTTCCCCCTTTCCCTGCCGCCTTGCTCCTTCCGCCGTGGCCGCCACTCCGCTATCACCGGCGCCCCCTTTCTCCTTCCACGTCACAACCACAACCACGCACCTTCCGCCGTCCACAACACAACATCAACCACCGCTCCTTCCCTCCCTCTCCGTCAAAATACACAGTCCATCCCATCCCCCCGTTCGATCGCTTCACCTCGCCAAACCTCGTCTCCATGAGATCTTGTTGCTCTCCTTTTATCTTCAAATTTTTATATCTCCTCCTACAGGCGTCTGGGAGAGTTCTCATATAAGCCAAAAAATTTGCAAAAAATAGAGGATTCTCCTGGAAAGGGGGAAATACCCGCACCCAACCACTGCATACACCTTCTAAGTGCAATTGAACTTCGTGGGTCCTCTAGGATGATTGCCAGGTACTTGAGAGGGCCGAATGTGTGCAGAACACCGTAAGCTCCTTCAGCCAGACAACCATCCCAATTAATGGGATCTGACTTGGACTGCATTATATACCTTGATTTAGCGCCGCCCTGCCGCCGCTGTGTCGGCGGCGTTTTCTTATCCCCCTTTTCCATGTATATAAAATCTTACTTTTTTACTTTCTGGTCATGCTAATTTTATATGTATGGTCATTTCTAGACCTTTAAAAGGTAAGAATATACGTTGTGTTGCTCATTCTAAGCTTTTGAAAGTGAGTGCCTGTGACAACCTATATGTGCAAATGGGATGCGGCATAATGGTGCCGGCCAAAGGTCTTCAGGAGAACTACAGCACAAACCCAGTGATTGATATCGGCAATTTGAGCTGATAAGATTTCTCCGTTTCGCTCCATTTCCAAGTGACTGATATAACAATTGTAGCATTTAGTAATTGAGAGTTTTCGTTTGAATTGCAGTTGCTGTGATTACTGGTGTAATTAGAGTGCAGCATCCTCGTGCCCGAAAGTCTCCGGATTTGATGTCAGTAATTTAAGCTGATGGGATTTCTCCCTTTCGATCTATTGCTAAATAACTAGTATGATAATTTTAGCCTTTAGTAACGGAGAGCTTTTGTTTTAATTACAGTTGCTGTGATCACTAGTGCCATGCATAGTCCCTCGGTTGGCAACAGTTGTTTTCTTTGTTATGAAGAGAGTACCAACAGCTTTTTCACCCACTTAGTAACACATCAACCCCGAAGAATTCTTTCCACAGGAGCTATTGACAGCTTCTGACGAGTGCTACCAACCACTTCCATGAATATACTATCGGATGTTGTCTGATCTCAAAATCTATAGTATGAACTTACACCCTTACAGAGCAGTATCAAGTGAATCTCATAGCTAACGAACTGTTAACAGCCTCACAACAACTGAAAACATGCCAGTCAACTTCTTCACGCTGCCCCGTGAGCTTCGGGATAAGATATATGAGCTATGCTTATTGCTTGACGAGCCTATCAACCCGTGGGATGGCTTCTGTCGTGAACCTGACAACCCTTGGGATGATTTGCATCTCTATCACGATCTCGCACCCGGTCTCCTCGGCGTGAACAAGACCATCAACAGCGAAACTAGATTTCTGTTATACCGCAATTGCTTTGATTTTACTACGGCAAACCCTGAGATGCTATCCTCGTTCCTAGAGACAATCGGCAACAACGCAGACTGTATTCGACATGTCTATGTTAACTTTCCGAGCCTGTACAATCTCAGCCCAGGTTACGTTTCCTTTGGAGAAGATGATACGCGTATTTTTGCGAGCATCCAGAGCAGTTGTGTCAATTTGAGAACGCTCACGACGTCCCGGGTGGCGCAGGTACCTTAGAGCTTCGGCTTTCCTCACTCGACAACCCGGAGATCACTACCGAGGCGTTGGCACTGGTAAACACTCGCTTTAGAGCCATTTCGTCCCTGCAAGATATTATCGTTGAGCTGTATAAGGACAGCCCAAGCGATTATATAAGAAGACAAATCGAGAGCCAAGGATGGACAATCAGTGTATCAGAACCTATCGATCAGGGGGGGTATTCCGATGATGATTGGGACCGCTACGATGATGATGAACGGGATCTCTACGAGGATGATGATGATCACGACAACTATGACATCGAATACGACAGTGACTTTTGGAGAAGAGCGGCGGACTGAATGCTTCTCCTCGGTGCACGATACACGCGAAGGCTTAACTCTGATAACTGGCAGTGGGTAATTTAACCCTCCTATTAAGCTGAGAATACAACAAAGACTAACTCTAATTTACAGGAACTGGTCACAGAGACTATGCGAGAGGTGTGAGAGGGAAGGCGGCTTAGGATTGCGTTGATTTCAAGACAAAGCTGTAATATTCCAAGCCACCTCTATAATAACGCCAGTCTCCACATCGCAAACCAATCCTTAATACTCATTCGCTCCCCAGCTCCCAGCCCTCAGTGTGTAATTATTAGTATCCAATCCTCGACATCCAACTCTCAAAATCCAGCCCTCAGCATCTATGCCCCACAACTCCAACCAAAGAACCCCCTATTTCTCCCCCTCCAATCCAGCCTTGACCAATGATACCCCCCTCTTTGCCAACTCCGCATTATCCAGCACCTTCCCCTCATCCCGCCACTTAAGCACAATATCCAAAGTCACCGCCGACAGCTCCTTCACTCCCACACCCCTCAAACCAGCCGGAAGCCCCGACATCACCGCCCCCACCACAGACCCCGGCGCATGTACCATCGCCGGCCGCGTAACCACCGCCTCGATCTTCTCTCTATTCTCCGGGCGCGCCGCGAAAGCGAGGATCTCCATCTCAGCCTCGCCTTTGACTTTGCGCGCGGGACCCATGAATAATGCAGAGGAGTTGGGGTCGGAGAGTGAGAGCGCACCGCCGGTGAAGAGAAAGCGGATGGGGTGCGAAGGGGGGGTGGGGAGTTGAGTGAGGGCGGTGGCGAGGGCGAGGCTGTAGGTTATGGAGACGAGGCGTTGATCGGGGACGGAGGCGGTTTTGATACCGAGGGTCCTGGAGGGATGTTAGAATATGTGAGAGAGGACTTTTGGGGCGGGTTATAGGTACCATATGCAGGCTTCTGCGCCATCAAGCTGGGCGAGGACGTCGGGCGTGTAGATGGCGAAGTCGGCGAGGATTATGACCTGGAGTTTTGGGTGGGTGATGGGAGGGGATAGGGCGCGGCGGGAGAGGACGACGAGGGTGGTAATGGAAGGGTGAAAGAGGGCTTGGCGGAGAACTTCAGTGCCGATGAAGCCTGTCGCGCCGGTGAGGATGACCTTCATTTTGGAGGAATATCGAGAGGTAGTTGGATCTATGGGTCCTTTTGGAATTTGAGAGTGGGAATATGCGATTTGTTTCGGAAACAATATTCTGAAGATTTTGGAAGATGGTTTTTGTTGTGAGAATTAAGATGTGAGAATGATGCTGAATTAATTACAAAAGATGGACTTAAGAGATATTACTTATACTTATTCTTCGAATTTGACCTCGTCACCAAAGTATCGCAAGTTCATCCGTCTCCCTTCCACGGCTTATTTTTGTGACGATTCCAACATTCGTACGTGCCAATATTGAACTGTATAGAAATTGTTCGAATGTCTGATGTAGAATTCGGCCGCTTAACTCTCCGGCACGGAGCATATCAAAGTCGACACCCTGACAGCGGAGTTGAGTTACCCCGTTCTATCACGTGATATTGAGAAAGTCGCCGACTTATGGAACATTGGCAGTCACACCCAGAGACAATTAATATAATCCAAGGCACATCATCAGGCACATAGTTTGGAACACCAGAGATGGTTCGTATCCAATAATAGGTAGGAGGCTGGACTGCTCATATATTTGTCCTTCACGTGCGTTTATAAACATTGCTGTCTGTCGATATTAGTACCTTACCCTCACTCTGGAGTCCTGTCTGCCCAATGGCTGTTATGTAGCGGACAGAAAGAGCCCCCGCCATTAAGTTGCTAACATGGCGAGACATGTGAATAGCTTCCTCGCAGGCCACACAAGTATTCTCCCCTTACACCACTCACAGTCGCTCGCAGAGACACCGTATTCACTCATGTTCCAGCATGAGCACCTCCCACCATAAATCATCAACGAAAGACGTGCTCTAACCTTCATGCTCATCTCTCATGCCCACAAAATGGCACCAAAACCAGCAGTCATGCCCTTGACCCATGATGAATTCAGAAAGTACCTCTCCCCCGACCTCTTCTCTATGAAGCCCAACTGACAAAGGCAGGAAATGTGATAGCCAGGTCGTCACCATCTACGCTGGTCGTGATTGTCATTCCCCGTTCACACTTCCCAAAGATCTGATCTGCTACTACTCTCGCACTTTCGCACACTACTTCAACGGCACCTCTGCGCAAGCCCTCTCCGGCTTTTTGAACCTCCCAGCTGTTGATCCCAAGTTGTTCGCTGTGCTGATCGACTACGTCAAGCACGGGTCTGCGACCTTACCTTACAGTTTTGCAGGGGTTTGGGGACGAGAGGGTGATGTTGCTGCGGCGACGGCATATCAAGTGATCAGTGACTGTGTTAGAAATCTCACAGCGTTCCTGCGTCTTTGCGCTACCTACGATGTCCATGAGGCAGGGATAGCGATCTACGAGCCTCTCACCATGTGCATCTGTCTAGCACAGATCTATTGTATTGACATCAAGAGGGTCTTGACGGATGGCTTTATTGACGCAGTTCTTGAAACCCTGCCCGATCTGCCAGATGAAATCCCTGTGCTTCTTTTATTGGTGCAGGAGCGTGTTGCGGGTCGTCATCTGGTTTCCATGCGAGAGTGATCAGAGAAGGAGGTTTGCGTGAGGGCTAGGAAGGACGATGATAACAAGATGAGACTGGTGCTGGCATCACAACATCAAGAGGACTACGAGCAGTGCTTGTGGATAATGATGGGCTAACAACAGCTGTGGGGGTTTGCTGTGGCGTTATATCAACCGCAAGTCTAGACACTTGGTAGACTCCAAGTGAGGCTAGATATATTATGAGGCAGATTTCTTACCTGACTTCTTTCCATCTGTTCGTGGCTGTGCATCGGCTACCTTCGTTGTGGCTAGTTTTGCGTCAGATTCCCATCGATAGACTACACAGCAATATTATAATATGCATCCAACGAACATTGGAGAAACCACGATTTATAGAAATGAGAGCAAACTCCACTGCCGTGTTCTCATTTTCTGATTACTATGCAGTCGTCGATAGCGTACAAATGGTGCCGCTACCCCACACATAGACCCCACAAATTCCCACTGGTAAATGCCGAGGCATATCCAATACGCTCGGCTCCTCCGACCTCTTCTCCGCACGTACCCCACCGTTTAGCTAGCTATGGTCCCATTTGGATCTGCTATTGCATCTTTTCATCTTTATATATATTCCACATCCGCCTGTAAATAAATTGTTTTGATATACTTTTGCGAATTCGTCGTTATTCCTCCAGCCTACGTAACCCCGACGTAACTGATAAGCTCTTATCAAGATGGCTGCCGCTGCCGATACCGTTCTCAATGACTTCCCTTCCCTCTTCTCCCTGAAGGGCAAGGTTGTCGTCGTTACTGGCGGATCCCGTGGCCTGGGACTCCACGCTGCATCAGGGTATGTGATTGACTTTATCCTGATAACCCCATCTAACAGCTAAAAACAGATTCCTCCAAGCCGGTGCCGCCAAGGTGTACATCACTTCGCGCAAGGCCAAGGCATGCGACGAGGCCGTCGCAGCTCTCAACAAGCTCCCAAACCTGCAGCCGGGTGCCCATGCCATTTCGGTCCCAGCCGACTCGGCCAAGTTCTCCGGAGTTGAGCACCTCGTCCGCGAGGTTAGCAAGACGACAGACCACGTCGATATCCTCTTCGCCAACGCTGGAGCCACATGGGGCGAGAAGTTCGACACTCACCCCGATGAGGCGTTCGCCAAGGTCATGGACCTGAACGTTAAGAGTGTGTTCAACACTGTTAGATTGTTTGCACCGCTGCTGCAGAAGAATGCATCCATCCAGGACACGTCGAGGGTCATAATCACCGCATCCGTGGCTGGCATTGGAGTTGGAAGCCTCGGCGAGAATGCCACCTTCGGATACTCGGCCTCCAAGGCTGCGGCTATCCATCTTGCCAAGAACCTCGCTGTCGAGCTTGGCCCAAGAGGAATCTTGGTTAATGCCATTGCGCCAGGCTTCTTCCCGTCCAAGATGGCGAATGGTCTGCTGGACCTTGCTGGTGGCGCTGAGAAGGTTGCCAGGAGAAACCCGAACAGGAGGTTGGGCTCACCGGAGGATCTGGCTGGAGCTGTTGTCTTCTTGTCTAGTAGGGCTGCTAGCCACATCAATGGTGCTACACTGGTGATTGATGGCGGAGAGGTGATATCGAGGGGGGGCATGAGCGAGCTGGAAGAGGACAAGGCCAAGCTGTAGAGATATTAAGGTTATTTACAGCATACAATATATGTAACAAGTACAATACAACATCTACATTACATCCGGACTCAAAATCAGATTTCTTGTCATGTACAACGTATGCCGGACCACGGTCTCCTTCTTAAAAGCCATATTTTATATTTATGTGTAGCTCCTATATGCGAGTCCATAATCCAAGTATTCGTTGGATTAAAGCTTCCGTGCTACCCAGTGGCTAACTTGATATGTATTCTGGAGCATGCTCTCATCGTCCTGGATATATCCCGCTTTGATACCAGACTCTTTGCTTTCAACCTTGAACCCAAAGTGCTCGACCAGAGCAATAACCTCATCATTCGTCAACTCGATACTCCCAGGGTCAGCAATACCTAGAGTAGTCAGTAACGTAATATCCTCTTGCGTCAAGTTGCTTACCAGAGGTGTCCACGATCTTTTTGCCAGCATCTTTAGTTCCAAAGGAGCCGGGGGCATTATTCTCAAAGTGCCACAAGAGAGGTCCAATGTTGCTCCATATCCCTCCTGCCTTAAGACAATTCTTAATCGTCTCAATGTACCGGATTAAGTTCGGGGCCGTGTCTATGAAGAAAACGGTCGCGATAGCATCGTACATATCTTTATGTTCTTCATCATTATATAGACAGATAAAGTCAGAAGCGCTCATCGACATCTCGCCTGCCTTGTGAGTGCCGTTTCCCACGCTATTCTTTTCGTGCAGTGCCGTCCCAGGGTGGATGTCTGGAATTCTAAATGATTGCAGTTGCCGAGAGCGGTTTTGGTGGTTGGAAAAGTTGTGAACCCAAGGAAATATTGTGTGAACTTGAGATCCAGAGCAGTAGTTGAGGATGTAAGAACTGGCAAGGAGCTGATGGTAGCTCATTTCGTTCCCTTCGACATTGAAGCCTTCGTAGCAGAGATCAAAAACGAGGCGCCCAAGCCCAGCACCAGGTACCAGAACATTCATGGTTTTGCCACCGCGTTTCACTCGCTCTGCCTTCAGGTCGTTCATAACAGGTCCGTAGCATGCCTTTCGCTCGACAGCACCTTCCGCAGACCAGTCTCTATAGAACTGGCGAATTGTGCTTCTTGCCTTGTCAAGGTCGCCTGATTTTGCCACTCCCTTCCATAATTGAGACGACTTAAGTTTGTCAAAGTCCATTGAAGACTCGAACGATTCGAGACCGGACTGGAGAATGGCTGCAGCGAGTTCTCCATTTTTGTCAATGGCATCGTCCACGGCATTGAGAGTGTCTAAATAGGAAAACGGAGGGGCTGCAAGAAGCTCCCAGTGTTTCTGAGGAAGGGCATAAAATGATTGCCTCCTCATATGCGTTGTGTTATAATGGGCAATCTTGGTATATTGACTATTCACACACAATCAGCTCTTGGAGAACCATTGATGTGGTGTACGTTTCTGAAACCGGGTACGGAAGCATGTCACGAGCATCCACAAGATAAGGCTCATTGACATTTAAAATGTATACCGCAGAAGAAGAATTCGATGCCAGACAAGGCTGAGAAACAGGAGAAACGTACTGGAATGAATCGAGCGCTTGAAATAAAACCTTCTGCTCCTCTTCGTCCCCCATGACCTCCGCTACGCCTCCCCACCCCTCATCCGCATCACTTGACGCAGACGAGGAGCTGGACTCCTCAATGTTATAGGACATCACGCAATTATAGACAAGAAAGAGCACGAGCTATGCACATTATCAACTTATCTCCATTGAATGTGTCTAGTTTCCGCATTTGGCAGTTGTGAGGTACTGGGTCGGCAAAATCGAGTCACCGCCTTCGTCACCGTGGACCCCTCCAGAGTCCCTACGTACACATCACATAAACACCCACTCTCACCAAAGGTTCACACCACTGGACAGTTCCAACATGGCTGAAACTCTGGACCGAACAGGGCGACAGGCAGGAAAGCCGATTGAACTCGCAATTCCGCTTCCAAATGCTCCGCAAACTAAAATCTATATCCGTCTCACAATCAGCGCGACCTCTATACTCCTTCTGTTGACCACAGTCTTCGGAGGAGAGTCTGCCATCAAACCTGCATTGGGGTCTTTTGTTTATGCTTTACCGGACGTGAGCATACACCCTGAAGGAGGGACCCCGTGATATTCAAAAGCTGACACTTCGATTATAGCGGGTGAATCCAGGCCAGACTTTGTGTACCCAACTCTACACCTACGAATCCTCGATCGATTTCACAACCCGCCTAGCCAAACTCCTAGCAAGAAAAAGCAAGATACCTGTCTATGTCGGCAATTCAATGGAGTTCTCGAGCGCAGGCATGGGAGGGACCGTCGAGGAAGAGATGGCGGGGTTTAAGGCTGTTGTGGAAGTGGTAATGGCCGAGGTCAACCATCTCAGTCAACCAATCGATGCCGGAATCAAACACGCTTCATGAGAATGCACGTTTTTTCAAAGACACTGGAATCAACGACCTGCGAACTACTCATCTGGGATGGAGGTCATCTGTAACCGAGCCCAGCGGCTGGCTCTCACGCGTGCCATTGGGCATATAGGCTTATGCTGTGGTCTGAGAGTGAAGCACTGTCATTCAGTGTCCATTGGGCATATAGGCCTATGTTGTGATCTGGGAATGGAGCACTGTCGTTCAGTGTCTATGAACGCCATTTTACACGGCATTTGCGCAACGTGCGGGAAGGCGTGCGTCATGAACTCACCTGGCGTGAGGGGTTCGTGAGACACTGCGAAAGCTAAGAAAGTATATTGAATCGTATGCAGTTCGATTCTCACATGATTCCAAACTCACCGGCCCCCTTGTTTAGAGGGCAATATATGCATGGAATTGGGCGTGCATCTTCTGCTAGGATTACTATCTGTTCTCCTGTAGTAATACAGATGAAATACCAGATTTGTGTATCCAAAATTTGTATGACATACGAATGAACGACTCATCAGTACGGCTAGACGTCAAGGAACGTACAGTTAACGTCGATGATTGTGGTCACATATGCCATTCAAATTACATACCATACATACGTATTTGCATTTGGAGCTATTCGATCTTATACGATTTAGTTCCCATTATTATTAATTGCCAGAGAAGCTACGTAAAATGAAATCCAAAATTTGCTAAATTTGATAGCTATGTCAAAGAGTAGTTGCCCTTGAGCGCCATAAAATCTGCAGGTTGATGTGAAAACGGAAAGTTATAAGGTTGTGGATCCATACTATGGCTCTATGGACTGACTTGTGATGACTTAAGCATCACAACGCAGATATGGCTAAGGGCGAACACACACAATTATGTACGTTCACAGGGAACGGTTACAATAAAGAGCAGCGAATAGTGGCCCATGTTATGTTACTCAGAATATGTAGATAACATATGATTGCCATCACAGAGTTGAGGATATCATAAAAGATAAAAGGTGCTGTCACGGAGTAGTGTTCCGCCGTCAGAGCTGGGCTTTGGAGGGGTAAGTTGACTTTGGTGGAGACATTTCATGGCTCTCAACCATCGCAAGCGAATCAGAACTGCCCATACCCTCAGAGACGACGACATCAATTCTAGGAAGTCTTACAATAATTGTCGGCTTTAGTAGTTGACAGCATAATTACCGTCCTACTACTCTCGCGACCTAATATACTTCTTCCAAAATTATTATATTTGGCTAACCGCGACGAAGAGGCGCGACATCTTTTACGTTGTGCGTGCACCCGCTGGACCCACCACCGCTTTCACGAAGCGCCGATTGAGCAAACAGATTCGGAAACTGGAGCAAGTCTACAGTTCCTAAGAGACACCGAAGGTACCACGACCTTCAACCATACAAGGCCGGTACTCAGTCCCTTATAGGTATGTAGATGGCAGAAAAAATCGCCGCCCTCTTCGTTTTGGTGGCGTTTGCGTCGCTTCATGCCCTCTATCTGGAACCCCAGCTAATTTTGAGGCTATGAACAGATGTCGATCTAACGTTTCTGACGTCCCACAAGACATCCCGTGTGACCGAAGCGGGCTATTCAGACTCTGCGAATATACAGCAGACTGAAAATTTCAATTGGGCTATAAGGATAGTCGAAATACCTCCGGTTTCAGGATCTGCCATGGCGTGGCAGCCGACCGACGAAGCCTTGGGGCAGTTGGCGGGGTGTCTGAGAGATTCGACCGATGGGCATGACAAGACGAAGCAAAAACAAGCTGAACTAGTATGTTTCCCCATAGCCTCGAATCCTCCATATTGTCCCTGGGGGAAAAGCGCATATTTTGAGGGGTAAAATAACTAACGTTTGTTTTCCAGATGCTGGCGCAAGCACAGAATTCACCTGACATCAACAACTACCTCACGTACCTATTCACCAGTCCCGACGTTCCACCAGGACTCCCGTGCACGGAAACCCAATACCATACCGTCAGGGCAGTGGCGTCGATTACTCTGAAAAACAACGTTAGGACGGGATATAAAACGATACCGGAGTCAAGCCTGGCGCTTATTCGGTCTACCCTACCACTTGCGCTCCAGGACAAGAATGCTCAGATCAGAAGTTATGCAGGAATTGTCATCACTGAAATTGTCAAGCGTGGTGGAATACTTGCGTGGCCAGAGCTTCTGCCTCACCTGATCGATCTGGTGGGCAATGGGAGTGGAAATGTTACTCAAGTGGCCCAGGAAGGCGCCATGTCTGCGTTGACCAAAATCTGCGAAGACAACAAGCAACTACTGGATAGTGACTACCAAGGCCAACGCCCGCTCAACGTTCTCATTCCCAAACTGATCGAGTTTACTCAATGCCCGCTCCCGAAGGTTCGGACTTTAGCTCTGACAAGCATCAATGAATTCATACACCAGAAGCCGCAGGCCATTCTGGTCAACTTGGATGTGCTATTAGGCCACCTATTCCAACTGGCTAACGACACTGTTACAGATGTTCGCAGACAAGTTTGTCGGGCATTCGTCTCAATTGTGGAAGTTCGGCCAGACAAGGTTCTCCCATATATTGGAGGTTTGGTCGATTACATTATTGCCCAGCAAAAGCAAACTGACGATGAGGACCTTGCCTGCGATGCAGCAGAGTTTTGGCTTAGTGTGGGCGAGCACCAGGAACTATGGAAAGCTTTGGCACCATACCTTGATAGGATTATTCCGGTCCTATTAGATAGCATGGTCTACAGCGAGGACGACATCGCTGATTTGGGCGGTGTTGTTGACGACGCAGAAGAAGATGACAGGGCAGAGGACATTAAACCTACGTTTGCTCGTGGAAAGGACGCCAGAAATTTCGAGGGTGAAGCAGCCGAAGCACAGAATGGCGACGCATACAAAAAAGTGCCTGGAGGTAGCGATTCCGATGATCTTGACGAAGGCGAAATAGATGAGTCAGATGATGAGGACGACTACAATCCAGAAGACCAGTGGAATCTACGAAAATGCTCCGCAGCTGCACTGGATGTCTTTGCCACGGATTTCCGAGGACCAGTCTTCGAGTCAATTCTGCCATACCTGATGACTAACCTAAAGCATGAAGACTGGCCTCACCGGGAGGCCGCAGTTCTTGCTCTTGGTGCCGTTGCAGAAGGGTGTATGGACGTGGTTACTCCGCACCTACCGGAACTAGTACCATACCTCATCAGCTTACTGAATGACACGGAGCCACTGGTACGGCAGATCACCTGCTGGACCCTTGGAAGATACTCAGCATGGGGAGTTGGTCTTACAGATGAATCCGACCGTGCAAGGTATTTCGTGCCAATGATGGAGGGTCTTCTGATGAAAATGCTTGATCGCAATAAGAAGGTCCAGGAGGCAGGGGCATCCGCATTTGCACACCTTGAAGAAAAGGCTGGCTCACAACTCATCCCCTACTGCAACCCAATTATTCGCCAATTCGTACGCTGCTTCGACAGATACAAGGAGAAGAACATGTTCATACTGTACGACTGTGTACAGACCTTGGCTGAGCACGTTGGCCCTAGCCTTGCTACTCCCGAACTAATCGACTTATTGATGCCTGCACTCATTAGCCGATGGAGAAAGGTTTCCGACCAGTCTCGAGAACTGTTTCCCCTTCTGGAATGTTTATCATACGTTGCGGCAGCATTTGGGACGGCTTTCACGCCTTACTCTCCTGATATTTTCGCTAGGTGTATCAAGATTATCCATCAGAATCTTGAAGACCACGCCCTCGCTGCGACCAACCCTATCTACGATAGCCCCGATAAAGACTTTTTGGTCACAAGTTTGGATCTTTTGAGCGCTATTATTCAAGTTCTTGATAGTGCCGAGTCCGCGCAGCTTGTTTCAACCGCGCAGCCTAATTTCTTCGAGCTTCTGACTTTCTGTATGGAAGATCCAACCAGCGACGTTCGCCAATCATCATATGCGTTACTCGGAGACTGCGCAAAATGTGTTGCTCCTCAACTCGGACCATTCCTGCCAAGTATAATGCCAGTACTTCTCAAACAACTCAACCTGGCTGAAGTATTGGAGGAGCAAATCGAGAATGGGTTCAGTGTTACTAACAACGCCTGTTGGTCGTTAGGTGAGATTGCAATTCGACACGGCAAAGTTCTAGCGCCATATATCGACCAGCTGCTTCAACGCCTCGTGGATATCCTCGGAAACAACAAGGTGCCTACTTCCGTAAACGAGAATGCTGGAATTGCACTTGGGCGTTTGGGACTTGATAACTCGGAAGCCATGGCCTCTCATCTTGCCTTATACGCAGCGTATTTCCTGAACTCGATGGACAGCGTCGATTACACAGAAGAGAAGGTTTCCGCCTTCATTGGATTCACTATGATTGTTGGCCGGAACCCGCAAGCGATGGAGAGCGTTCTCGTTCATTTCTTTACGTCGATTGCACACTATAAGCACGAGTTCGAATTCACCACGGAACACAAGGTCAACCTCCACACCTTGTTCGCACAGGTATGTTTATTACGAGATTAGTTCTGCTTTGTGACTGGGTCGCTAACTTTCCACAGGCTTTGACTGCATATAGGTCTCTCATCCCGGACTTCGATGGTTTCCTCAACCAGCTTCCAGCTGCAGAACAACAAGCTCTGCGAGCAACTTACAACTTGTAAATAGAAAGGTCCTTCGGGACAGGCACAGCATTGGCGCAATAGGGGAGTGTTTTGGGCAAATAATGTTGCATTTATGATGGAACGACCCAAAGACGAAAAAGATGGAAACTGGGTGGGAGGAAGGGGAGATTCAGACCGCGTTTCCGAAGCGGTGGATTCGCTTGGCTGGCCATAAATGACGGAGGTGCTGAATTCTTGGCGAGTCTTGATTCAAAATACTGGTGTTATCAAGAAGGGACGGCGTGCCGGGGTGCGATGTTGGTGATGAAGGGATCATGTTGGGGAATGGTCATGGCTCTGATAAAGAGGTCACAGTGAGAGAACTGTGTCCAGAGGGGAGTTTTTGCAGAGTATAAATCTTCCATGAAATAGTCATGAAGATGAATTTAGTGACACGGAACCTTATGTTCCGTGTGCAGATAGAATACACGTAGATAGAACAAATAGCATCAATGTCTTAGCTGTCAAGTTTCATGAAAGAAGAACATGTCTACTGATATTATTGGCTTACAGGCCTCGACGGTATTCGTGTTGTGTGTAGAGGTTCTATTGTACAATAATTCGGCGTTGAAGACAATGTGAATGAATTCCTATTGAACTCCTATTGTTAGAACTTAGCTTGTCTTAGCTTGTAGATTTCCCATTGTGCCTGATACAGAGCTGGCGCCGTGGCTCGCACAATAGCTTCAAATGCCTCGAGTTCAAACTGGCAGGAGCAACCGTGAATAAAATATCCTTCGTTCCTTCCATATTTCTTCTTTTCTCCCTTTTCAATTTTATTTCGACAATCTTGTTATTTTCGAAATTCTCTCGACTCAAGAATCACTCTGGTAAATATCATCTTCTCAAACGGGGTCTCGAAATCAATGCTTACTCATCAAAGAAAACCAAACTTTCCCTCCCAACCAATCAAAACCCCCATTTCAAAAATGGGTTACTCTTTGCGTGCCAGAAAAACCGCTATCCCCCCTGCAGGTACCATTGCAGGCCACGAAAACGGGTACGTGCCGTCCACTCCGACTCCAATATTATTTCATTGCGCGCGCGAGGCTATAAACATCGAGGGCTTCTTTGTTGTGAGCTGGCGTACTTGAATTTTTTTCAACCACCTCTTTGAGCAGTTCATACTCTTTCCTATTGCACACTGCAATACCCACTTCCGCTCTTCATAATTTTGCTACTTACCTTTATTTCACCCTTGTGTTAATATTTCGCTTCCCTTCTGTTCGCCGCACGCGTCGCAATTTCTGGCGCTTTCGAGAATCGCACCTCGAATCACATACATACAACAGAACAATCCATTGACTCTTTAGTCCTAGCACCAAGATGGCACCAAAGCGCAAAGCAGCTGCGCCGGTCGGTGAAGAGACCGCTCTGAAGAAGACCAGGGCTACTCGTAAGTTTTTACCCTTCCTTGGCCCTTTCCAACATGGAGTTTTGCATTGAACTGACCCCAAACAGCCGCAGCCCGCAAGATCGCCGTGCCAAAGGCGGCCGAATCGAAGAAGGCCACTGTCGCCAAGAAGGCTGTGGTCGAGAAGAAGCCTGTCAAGAAGGCTGTCGCTGAGAAGAAAACCGAAGCAGCCAAGCCGAAGAAGGCGGCTGCCAAACCAAAGAAGGCCGAGCCCAAGAAGGTCGAGGAAGAGGAGTCCTCTTCTGAGGAAGAAGCCTCCGAGGAAGAAGCTGCTGAGCCCAAGGCTGCTGAGCCCAAGGCTGCACCAAAGGCCAAAGCGGCACCAAAGCCAAAGGCGGCCGCAAAGCCAGCGCCAGCACCAGCTCCGAAGGTCACCAAGTTCGGCCCCACCATCAACAAGGCCCCAACTCAGAAACTTGATGTCTACGTCTTTGGTGAAGGCACTTCTGGCGAGCTTGGACTTGGCAACAAAACAATCGACAACAAGAAGCCGGTTGATGTCAAGCGTCCTCGTCTCAATGAGAACCTGTCCGCCTCGAAGGTCGGCGTCGTTCAGATTTCGGTTGGAGGTATGCACTGCGCTGCCTTGACCCACGACAACAAGATCCTCACTTGGGGTGTCAATGATCAGGGTGCACTGGGCCGCGACACAAAGTGGGAAGGCGGTCTCAAGGACATGGATGACGGAAGCGATAGCGGCTCCGAATCTGACGATGAGGACGCCATGAACCCACGTGAAAGCACACCTGCGGCTGTCGATCCAAAGCATTTCCCAGAGGGCATCGTGTTCACTCAAGTTTGCGCAAGTGATAGCGCTACGTTCGCCGTGACTGCCGACGGCTCTGTCTGGGGTTGGGGCACTTTCAGAGTGAGTATCCTATCCTGGCGCAACTTTTGTCAGCTACTAACTATTTTCTAGAGCAACGACGGTATCCTCGGCTTCACTCCAGAGATCATGGTGCAAAATACTCCAATGAAGATCCCAGAGCTGAAGAAGATCACCACCTTGTCCGCCGGTGCCAACCACATCCTTGCTCTTGATGCCAAGAACAACGTCTGGGCCTGGGGCAGTGGCCAGCAGAACCAGCTTGGCCGCAGAGTCGTGGAGCGCACTCGTACCGGTGGTCTCATTCCGCGTGAATTTGGCCTTCCTCGTGGCAAGATTGAACAGGTTGCTACTGGCGCATACCACAGCTTCGCTGTTGCCAAGGACGGCCGCGTTTTTGCCTGGGGACTGAACAACTTTGGCGAGTGCGGCATTGTTGAAGGTGCTGGTGAGGACAACGCTGTGATCCCGAAACCAACCGTCGTCACCGAGCTCGAATCCTACAAAATCAAGGAGATCACCGGTGGAGGTCACCACTCAATTGCTTGCACCGATAAGGGCGAGCTTCTCGCATGGGGCCGTTCCGACGGAGGTCAGCTTGGTGTTGACATCTCCACGGTCCCCAAAGAGCACATCACCTTTGATGAGCGCGAGAACCCTCGCATGGTTACAGTTCCAGTTGTCGTTCCAGGTATCAAGGCTGCTACTGTTGCTGCTGGCGGTGACAACTCCTTCGCTGTCGACACTGAGGGCAAGGCTTACAGCTGGGGCTTCAGTGCCAATTACCAGACTGGTCAGGGAAGTGATGATGATGTGGATATTGCGACTCTCATCGACAACACTGCTGTTCGCGGCAAGAAGCTCAACTTTGCGGGTGCTGGTGGACAGTTCTCGATCCTCACTGCGCCAGCTGGTAATTAAGCTGCGCATATAAATACACAGACAATTTCGACTTCGTCATTTTACTCCGGATAATTATTCGTTGGTTGGGTGTCTCTGTCACCCATACTACTCTTCGGACTCAAATTTTAATACTGCATGCATGTTTGGCGTTTCCCAGGATGTACTGGTGTGTGCCATGAATAGGAGGATACATTTGCTGGTTTTTCGAGGTGAAGAGTCACATATCAGAGCATAGTTGTCTTTAGATGATTTTTTTACATGAATCAAACTTGTTCTTACACTTAATTTAACTTTGTACCCGTAATTTTCAACGTTCTAAAAGCTTCCCCCCCAATGCTCCCCATCTTAATATATCGTACATTTTACAAGCTCAACATACACCACTCTCTCTTTCTCTCTTTCTCTCTTTCTCTCTCTCTCTCTCGTACACCCAAACCCAAAACGCCGTTGCTATGTCCAATACAGAGTGAAGATTTGCTGTTGCTCTCGCAGCCGGAAAGTGGGCGTGGTGATTGATGGTGACCGATCCATCCTCGAATTGTCGTCGTAGTTCGTCGTAGGTTGTCGATTTCCTCCCTCCCTCCCCCCTTATTTGCCCGCCGCAAAAAGAGCAGTAATTCACGATTCTCAGCTCTATTCAGCGTTAACGCCGCCCAACCACACAACTACCTATCCTTGAATACCTTCGGTTTCCACCCCTTCTTCAGCTCCTCCTCCCTACTCTCCGCCTCCTCCGCCTTCCTCGCCTCACTCTCAATCCTCTCCCGTGCCCTTAGCACTTTACTCTGCAAATAGAAACTTCCCCCCTTCTTCGGATCATTGACATCAAACAGCTTCTTAAATCGGGCCATCACGTCCTCCATATCGGTTTTCCCGCCCTTGGGAGGCTTGACATTGAGGATCTTGCAGGCTTCTTCCAGTGTGAGTCCGGAGTGCGCGTACCCTGCCCCGCCGGCGCCGCCGTTCGCCTTGGCTTGCGCTTTTTGGTATTGCGAGGAGGCGGCGGCTTGCTTGTAGGCTTCGGTGAAGGCGCGGCCGAGCACGCGCGTGCCGGTTATCACGACTTGGGTGATTATGCGATGCGCCTGTTGGGATCGGGGTGGTTAGCTGGGGAGCTCGGGTCGGGGGGGAGGCAAAAGGGGTGCGTGCGGGTTGCGAGTGGACTTTTGGGGAGGGGAGGGGAGATGGAGGATGGGGGATTTACCATGGTGAGGATGTAGGGCGCGGGAATGGCGGTCCTTGATGCGTGGGAGGGTGCGTGAGGGCCTGGTGAGTGAGGTCGGAGTTAAAGATCTCCAGGAACTTTTTGCTCGGCACGGGATTTGCCGCTGTGGAAAAGGGATTGGCCACGGCTTGGCGCGGCCGACCTCGCCATTGTTGAACCGATGAGCCTCACAAATCTGTAATGTAGTGTATACGTTTATCAATTAAATATTTAATAAATATTTGTTATTGATGTATTATTTATGATTGCCGTGTGTAGTATTTTTATTTTTGGGGATTTTCTATGTATGATTTAAATCATGGGTAATTTTATACTCGTGCTGTCCAAAAATCTTTGAGACGGATCATCTACAGCTCAGAATTTATATTATCTATTTGAGCCAATGGAGCCTCTCTTTACAGTTATAGCTCCTGGTGATTGACAGATTTTATTTTACTCATAGTTTCTATGAATTCCGCCTATTATGCCTCTTTTCGGATTTTTGGACAGCACGTGTAGTTGGGTCAACAGCAACGTTGCAGGATATGAGAGACAAGAGTTACAAGATGGGACGTCATAGTGAGCGACGGAAAAAGAGCAACAAATACCTCATTGAGAGAATTGAGAGATATATTCACAAGATATCAAAATGCGACCCCTGCAAATAGGAGGCTGAAATGTTCGTAATTGTGCATGGTTCAGCCGTATGATATCTATGAAAGGAGTGCAGCCTCGCATGTTTCGAGTATAAACTGTGCTGTATCTTTCTGCAGAGTGAGCTAATCCGGCATCCTCTGGCTAAATTGCCTGGCAATATACCCGGGCAGCTGTTGGCTGAGAAGTCGACGCCCTGGAGAAACTGCTGGCTCGTTCACGTATATGCCAATTCATGTGATGAATCAGAATGAGTTCATGGCATGAAAAATGTCCCTTGGCCAATAAAAATTCTCAAGGTTAGGCTCAAGACTATTAAGAGAGCCGACAGCATTTGGATGGGTTGATTTGGTGGAACGGTGCCTTGCTTAGCTAATGTACGCATTTAGCTCCTCGTGTGACTTTTCGCTTTTGGTGTGTCGCCCTTATTGTAACTAAGAAGAATCTTTCTTTGGTACATTATAGACTATATATTCGGTGGTACGGTACGTAAGGGGCATAAAGGAAAAAAAAGTCCCCTTGAGAAATTTGAAGATCTCCTCAACTTCAAAATGAGTTATTATTATTGAGAGACACACCGAGCAATAAACCGCAATAAATCACATGGGATAAGCCGTGTTATCCTTATCCAACCCACTTCTCTCCCCACTTGCGCCACGCGCGGGACAAAATACCCCATTCACTTGCGGTGGCAGGTGGGGTTTTATATGTACGGAGTACCCTACTGAGTAGTATAGTACTGTGTGTACTGCACTGTAAGTTCGGAGTACCCTCTTCCTCGTCGCCGGAGTCTGTAATGGGAATCTATTGGAAAGTTACACTGTGCTCTGTGCTCTGTACTTGACTTTATTGATTCTATCGACTTGACGGCACTGAACCCGTTACTGACTTTACTATACAGAATTGCACTACAGTACCTGGCCCTTTCGGCGCTGTCCCTTTTGGCCCTTTCGGCCCTTGTGGGAGCAATCGACCACGCGCCACGCACGCCTGGAACCATACAATCAAGCAATCAACAACTAACCAACCAGACCCAGTGTTCATTCAACCCAGACCGGCCAGAGCTGACTGACCCCACTGTCCCTCCAGCACCAACCCCCAGCATCACCCTCCACCCTCCCTCCACCCTCCGCCCTCCACCACCACCCACCACGACCGGCACCCGGATTTCCGTACGGATAAGATCAAGCGAATGCAGCCCGCTACTGCTACTAATCACTCACTCTCCATTCACCTTACTCACGCACCCAACCTGCAATCCCATACCGTCTCACGACATCCTATACACACTGACTACACCTGCCGTTTAACCCGCCATCCCGAACGACGACACTTCTTCATCTACCACACCGGAAAATTCGGCATCGGTGTAATCTCTTCGACCCTTCCATACATACTCCTCGATCCCCACCGTCTATTGTTTGACCATCTTCCCGGTCGCGAGGTGGTCCCCGCAGCTGTACATCCTCCATGGGGAACAGCGCAACAAAGGAGCAGAGACCTTCCTCTGCTGTTGGATACCACAGTCGCCATCAGGATGCGAGTTCATCACAAGCGGGATCAGCGAACCCATCGACAAACCCGTATTCCGCACGCAGCGGTCGGGGAAGCCGCCATGATCTATCATTCCTGGGCATAGGGTCGACCTCACACCCCGTCGATGGACCAGAGGTGCGAAGGGAAACAAAACAGGAAAGAGAGGCGAGGAGGTTAGAAAAGGAAAGGGTGGCAAGGGAGAAGGAGCGTACGAGGAGTATGAAGGAAGAGCATGTTGACGGGGGATACTTGGTCACACAAGGAGTTTATACCGGCACTGAGGACTTCAGCAAACCGGTTGTGAGGCAATTTATGGTAGGCTGCCCACATACAACATGCAACTTCAATTGCTGACCCTTCCTAGATTGAGCGACGCATTGCACCATTTTGGTACGGCCTCAACGACTTCCAGCACGAATGGACCGAGCATCAGCTCGTTGCCGCCGCAAAGGGCCTTCCTATACCGGCTGCGGATGAAATACCTCTGGAGCTCGAGAGACCTCCAACCGTGGAATCACCTCGTGCGTCGGCCAACAACATAAATAACCTCACCGTACCTATCGCGGGAAGATCGGATTCATACGCCTCAGATAACTCATCCCATCTGTCACCACCAAACTCGGCTTTCCCGGCCTCACCGTCATCTCCACTTCCTAACCAACCGATTCATCTGCAAGCGTCATCACCATTCCGCCCACGGTCGAAGACTCTCGCATCCTTAACGTCGAAAAACCCACCTCAAAGCGACATAGTACCTCGCGAGATCCAACTTCCCGTCGATCCTTACGTTAACGGCTTGCGTATGGAAGCATTTCTATACAAAGATGCTTCAGAGTGTCCGATCTGCTTCATATACTATCCACCATACCTAAACAAGACCCGGTGTTGCGACCAGCCCATCTGCTCCGAGTGCTTCGTACAGATTAAGCGGCCGGACCCTCATCCTCCGGAGCACGAGCATAACGATCCCTCAAATCCTTCGCCCCCTCCACCTCCTGCCCAAGAGAACCCAGAGACTTTGGTTTCAGAACCTGCGAATTGTCCTTATTGCCAACAAGCAGAATTCGGGGTAACATATGAAGCCCCTCCGTTCAGGCGGGGATTGGCATATGCAAACTTAGGGCCAACAAGTTATGGCTCTGCAATGTCCTCATCATCGTCTCTAAATTCCGCAATCAGCCCTTCACTTAAACCAATCGCTGGACGACGAAGGACGACCTCGGTATCAGCTAGCGATGCCACAGTCATTACGACCGACAAAGTAAGGCCAGACTGGGCAACTAAACTGGCAAATGCGAGGAATCACGCTGCGCGAAGATCGGCCGCGGCCACTGCTCTACATACAGCTGCGTATATGATGGGAAGTGGGGGTTCAGAAAATAGGAGTTTTGGCTTTTCAAGCCGCTTTCGTAACCGCGGTAGCCCGGTGGATAGCAGTGCGGGTACCCCAACCGAGCAGGGGCCTGACGCTGCAGCTCGATTAGCTGCCTTCTCGACCTTAGCGGAGCAACAGGCCCAGAGGCAGCGTGAGGCGCAGGCTGACCCTAGCTCGAGGACCAGAAGGTCACGGGTGGATGACCTGGAGGAGATGATGATGATGGAAGCTATTCGTCAGAGCCTGGTTGCAGAAGAGGAGCGCAAGCGAAAGGACGAGAAGGAGGCCGCGAAGGATGCAAAGAAGGAGGCTAAGAAGAGAGAGAAGGCAGAGAAGAAAGCAGAAAAGGCTGCCAAGAAAGGAGTATATGGTAGCGGTGCTACGAGTTTAAGTGGGAGCGCATTGAGCCTGGTTCTTCCTGGCGTGGGGCGAAGGCGGGGAAATAGCGGAAGCTCTGCTATTGCCAGAGAGGCGGCTGCGAACAGGAATGATAAGGGGAAGGATGTGGACAGGGGAGCAGCGGCGCCGTCCACATCTTCATCGGATAACCCATCCCATGGCGATGAAGCCCCAACTACAGTTCCTACTACACTCCCAACTGGAGCACCAACTGGAGCACCCACATTCCGACATCATGTTGAGGAACCGATCCCAGATCTTCTTACCCATGAGTTTCCTCCACATTCTCCAACTACGACGACAGCGCCCGAAAGGCCGTCTCACTTGAGGCAAATGTCGAACGCGTCCTCACCCGCGTCCTCAATTGTTGAGTCCGTACGTGGTTCTATCAAGGGCGATTTTCCAGGATCATCATCCTCTGTAGCCTACGTGCTATAAGATTTTAGGCTTATCCTACTTGGCTAGAACTAGGCATCTCAACTTAAATATAAGTTGTTCACACTGTACCATAATATGCTAGGGAATGCTTAAATTGCCAAGCCACGTGCATCGTACGCAATCGCCGTGCACATGTCGATCTATCAATTTTCAAAACGCTAAGCCACACTGTAATCTTGAAGCGACGCACTTGTAAATATGGCTGACGTCACCACGACCCCTCACCACCCCGCCCACTCCATCCAGAACCAGCTGGAGTGGCGGGCGCGACCGATGACTTGGCTTTGCCCAATATATTCGTCACCTTCCTGAGTACAAAAAGAATCTACGTTGCCATCTCGTCCTCCTGCAAACAAAACATTCATAGATACACTCGATACTATCTCCATCAAACCACTGGTGTCTCAAACTATAAATCACTCAAAACAAATCACGTCACCACCCACATACGCCAATATGTCGGCCAACACTGTTTATGTCAAGAACATCTCGAGCGCGACCTCGAAGAAGGAGGTGACTGAGTAAGTTTTCAATTCCTGGCATCGGATGATGTCGCATGAGGTTCCTAGCTAACATTAAACCAGCTTCTTCTCCTTCTGTGGAAAGATCAAGTCCATTGAGATCACCTCCGGCGCAGACTCCCAAAGCGCAGAAGTTGTATTCGAGAAGGAGACCGCGGCAAAGACAGCTCTCCTACTGGACAACACCCAGCTTGGAAAGTCCCAAGTTTCCGTAACCGGTGCCGAGGGTGCTAAGGAGTTCGATGAGGCTCACCGCGAGAAGGACAGCGACGAGATTACCCAGGAGGAGAAGCCCCGCTCCCGTATCATCGCCGAGTACCTCGCCCATGGCTACGTTATCGGCGACCAAGCTTCGCAACGTGCGCTCGACCTTGACCACAAGCACGGTATTTCCAGCCGCTTCCTTACTACGCTCCAGAGCCTCGACAACAAGTACAAGGCCACCGAGAAGGCCAAGTCCGCAGACCAATCCTACGGCATCTCCACCAAAGCTCAAGGTCTCTTCCACGGCCTAGCATCATACTACGAGAAGGCCGCCGAGACGCCAACCGGCCAGAAGATCGTCCAGTTCTACTCCCAAACCCAAAAGCAGGTCGAGGATATCCACCGCGAGGCTCGCCGTCTCGCCGACCTCAAGAAGCAAGAAGCTGGTACCACTACTTGTAAGTGTGGATCTGATTCTTCTATATGCACCTGTGCCCCTGGCAGCTGCGACTGCACTGGATGCGCGAAGTCCGGCAAGTCGAAGAAGGCAGTGCCAGGCACCGATAAGACCACCTGCTCCTGTGGCGGCGATAACGAGGTCTGTTCCTGCGAAGTAGGCCAGTGTGCGTGTTCCTCGTGCCCAAAGGCATCGAGGACCCAGGCCGCAAGCCAAGCCGCAAGCTCAGGCAAGACAACTTGTAACTGTGGTGGTGATTCAAAGAACTGCGCGTGTGCGGAGGGCAAGTGTGCCTGCACTGGATGTGGCAAGACTTATTAGGTTGGATTTCATATCTCTGGGGGACTGTATCCTTGATGATGCTGACTCAGTCTCTCTAGCTGCCTCTACTACACAAGATGCCGCTACACCACAGACGGCGCCGCTCGATACGAAGATCCAGCCACTGGACTCTACCACCAAGCAGTAAATCGCAATACGGCAGCCGCAAATGGATTGATTGTTGAATCAAATTATGAAATTACAAGGATTTTGTTAAGTTTGCTGAGCAAGGGGATATTGATTTGGACTTGGGCCCGCAGGAGCATTTTTAAGATAGCTTCGAATTGCGTTAGGTAGTGGAATGAAAACACTTTGGCCAATTGAACTGCATACAACCTTTTTGCACGTTGGGTGATTGCATTGAAGCTTTGTATATGTTGGAAATCGATTAGAGAGGTGTGGAAAGAAATAATCTTTTCAACTATATAGCTTCAAGTGACTACGTAATTTACATACTTCCCATCATCATACCTTTATTACAGCCCTTTCTCGAACACGCTAATATTTCTTCTGAGGAAAGTCTTTCTTGAATTTCTCTTCCAAATGATTCTCCATCGCACCCTTCGGGTTAGATTCAAGGCCCTAGTTTGTATGTGTTAGCTACTATGAATATATTAGAATGAATGCTTCGTATCCACATACCTTTAGCTGGTCCTTGGCGGATTGTTCGGTGTTGGGCTTGTCGCTGACGCCTTGTCCTGAGGAAGGAGCGGCCTTCTGAGCATCGGATTGCTTCTCCGCTGGGGGAGATTCGCGGCCTTGGTTTTGGGAAGACATTTTGTGTATTTGAGGTTTTGATAATGTGCGTGTGGTTACGTCGGATATGCTTCAGAAATTGTTAGCTTTATGGGAACATACAGACCAAATCTGAAGGACTGAAACCGGACTCACTTTCAGATTGTAAATACAGCAGTAGGATAACTTAATTACAGTATTCACGAGGATTGGAATATATAAATGGTGGGTAGGAATCATATATCAAGTCTTATTCCCTCCACCCCACCATGACACAAGACCCCCACTACGTCATAACGTCTTTGAACCAACGAGCAACCCCCAAGGTACAAGCACGAAGTACAAATGCATTAATTCACGTGATCGACAGCCAAGCGAGGCTAACACTACAATGCATAAGTGAGTACAGGCACTGCGACCCCTAGATTCAACAATCTATTGTTTGTTCACAACTTCAACTCTTCCCAGAGGATGTCCTAACTGAGCCCATCTTTGTTGCCACAAAACGCCCGTTGATTCCGAACGCAACAGAACGAGAACCAACCATGGCGCCAGACCTCAACTCTGTTCCCCCGTCGCCGCGCCCAATCTCTCAACAATCACCCCGCGTTACAGGAACCCCCTCGTCTCGCCGTGCGTCGCAGCAAATGCTGCCTTCGCCCCCGACTATTCCCCTCTCACCACCTGTTCCTAACATCTTGCCTTCGAACACAAACGCGTTCATGGCTGCCTCTCAACCCACTGGCGCGCAGGCGACAACCGCGTTTCCAACATTCACGACCGATAACACAGGCGTTGGAACTGGTCCGGGCCCCTTGAGACACCCTCGGCCACTCACGGCAGCGGATATACACCTTCAATTAGAGAAAGAGCAAGAAGCAGTCGTAAGTCCCCAACCTCACCCTACAACCTCGCATCCCCCGTAGCAACCCCCATAAACTAACACAAACCCCCAGGTCAACCGACTAACCCGCGAACTCTCCCTCCTCCGCGCCGCCCAAAACGCGTCCGTCGTCTCCAACACCTCCTCGACATCCGAGCGCGCCGGCCTCCCCGACGCCTCAGACCACCACTCCAACCACCTCCTCTCGGGCCCCTCCCATCCCCTCCCCTCAACCCGGCGCCACCACCGCTCCTCCTCCGCTGCCAGCGCACGCAGCATCGCCGCCGCATCCGCTGCCTCCACCACCGCCGGCGTAGCGGGCAGCTTGGCAAGCGTATACGCGCCATCCACCTCGGAGCGCACGCGCGGCACACTCCCGCGCCATGACTCAACGACCCAATCACTCAGTCTGAGTCGCCAGAACAGCATTACCAGTTCGCGGCGCTCTGGGGCCTCGTCTCCCGTCCCGCCTCTCACATCGAGTAGCTCGTACCAGCACTCCGAGTTCTCGCACACCTACCCCATGCGCCCGTCCTTCTCGTCGCAGCACCGCGAGTTCTCGGGCGGACAGATTCCGCAGCTGTCCGGCGGAGACGGGCAGCCTATCACGTCTGTGCAGACGACGGGGCGGTATGAGGAAGCGGTGTATCATCGACATGAGCTGGAGGCTGTGAAGAGGGAGAATGATGCGTTGAAGCAGAAGATTCGGGATTTGGAGAGGTTGGTTAGGGAGGGGAGGAGGGCGAGGGAGGATGAGAGTCGGACGAGGAGTGAGAGTGTTAGTACGACTGCTAGTGTTATGAGGGCGAGGGATGAGGAGAGAGTTGCTGGGACGATTGAGGTGGATGATGTGAGGGTTGGGGAGAGTGCGAGCGGTGGGGGGTTGGCGTGAGATGGTGCGAGATCTGAATGAGCGACACGTTTATGAATGGTGTTTTTTGCTTGATTTGGTAGGCGTGGGGTAACGGAATCGGAGATGGATTGTTTTTACTTTAGGTGCTTACTGGCAGTTTCGGCGGGGCGTTATGACAGGCTTAACTGAGCGAGAGAGTTCGAGAGAGTTTGCAAAAGCTTCTTTCTCATGAATATGACACACCATTGAGCGATTATAAAAACATGGGACCCAGACCTCGTGATTACAATTCCTCTCCGTAGCAACACATGAAGTGCCTCTAGAGTGAGAAAGAATGCTCGCAGTCGAACCCGCCACCACAAACGCACAAGGCGCTATGGCACCGGAAAGCAAGCGAATTCGTTCAAAGAACACCCCCTGAACTCCAAAAAACGAGCAGCACACTCCTAAGAGTGGCTGCCGTTGTAAAATATTCTGCTGTGCCAATTAGCGTATACCTTCCCAAAAGCACTGTCGAAATCAGCCATCTCGGTTGGTATCTGAGATCTGCGGTCGGCAAGCTGCTTGATTGAGCCGTCTGAGCGAGATCCCTAGATACCGCGTCAGTCACTGTTTTTGCATCCACTGGGATTGAAAAAAAAAGGGGAGAGGAAACAAAAATCTGTCTATCGAATGTGAATGATGGGAGCAAGGCCAACAAGACTATAGAGAGCTTTCTGAATGCTAAACTGTTGAGCTACCTCGCTCAGTTGGGTATCGTATGTTTTTACGCGCCATACGCCTTAAGACAACCGCCGCCGCCACCTATTTCCCACGCTCGTGCGTTCCCGTCCGGAGTTTCCCTGGGGTAATATACATCCCGTTCGTTTGCAACATCGTAGTCGTACACACATCTTCATCTGCGGTCGTGCTCTTTCTGCCAGATGCGCTCGAGGTGGTTGCGCTGGACCTCGAAGCTTGAGTAGTTGCCGCCGAGGATGACGCCCAGGACGCTCTGGCCTCTGCATTCCTCGATGGATTTGGTGGATAGATCGCTCATGTGCTTGAACAGGTCATCAAATGCTCGCGAAAAGGCCTTGCGGATGGCTTGGGTGTTGTGGGAGCCACCGCTGATGTCGTTCGATGAGTTGTTTGGGTCGATGATGGAGAATCTATCAAGGTTACCCGCGCGGTAGATGATCTGTCTGGCATTATTCTGTGACGTGTTAGATTTATGTAGGAGTAAAGAGTTGGAGTGATATATGCTTGCCTTCGAGACATATGCAGGTGGCTTCAACTGAATTGCCGTTGTGGTGACATTGAATTCATTGCCATAAAGGTCGAAGAATTCCATGAGAATCTCGCCCAAGTGATGCTCTGGGATCATGTTTCCGCTTTGGATCTGAGGCATGTGCTGTAGTAAGCTGACAACCAGACATGTAACGGTGAATCCACCAATACCACCGTTCACAGGCTCATTGAGACCTCTCATAGCCAAAAACTGTTTGACAATAGTAACCAAAATGGGCATGGCAGGAAATGTATCCTTCCAATTCTGGAACGTTTTGTTGGCTATTAAACCCGTGTCGTTCTCAAATGATACGTCTACCCTGAGGCCAGTGTAATAATCGATATACTTAACCAGAGGCACCTTGGCCTTGGAAATTACTTCAATAGAATATGGCGCTGCGATCTTCTCTCTGTCGAGGAAATCTCTGAAACGGAAAAGGGCGTTTTTGTTGGTATATTTGCCATAACCTCCGTCCATGTAACCGCGTGACACGAACACCAAGTCCATATCTGCAGTTGGTAGATAAAGCCCTGCAGGATATGAACCAAAAGGCAAGATATCAGCATCGTGCCAAACTTTTTGGACGGCTCGGCGTAAATCGCTAATAAGTGCGCCACGCATGTTTTCTTCCACCTCAGCAGGTTTGAAGCGATGGAAGAAGTCCATAATTTCCATGTGAAGCCTATATATGTTAGGGCTAGTACAAATCGTGACGAAGAGCTAGACGTACCATGAACCCATATTTGAAGAGGGATAGTGATTGGCAAGCCATGGCGTGTCATCAATCCCGGCTTTGGCTTTCCACTCCTTAACAATATTCCCAGTAGCGGGGCCTTTGGGAGTTGGCTTTGGTACTAGCGACGGTCCTTTGATTTTGTCGTCGTATGTGCGCTTCCTGTTGCCGAGATCCGGGTCTGTGGAGGTGTCTATAGCAAGAGACTTTCCAGTTGGTGTAGTCACCTCCTGAGATTTTGCTGCATCTCTAGGTCCCAAGACTTCTTCGCGGTGACTGTAATTGCGAGCCCCACGCGGTCCAGTTGGCGCGCCTGGAACTTCAACAACGCTTTCGTCATCGGACTCGTCCTCATCAGCTCCCAAGTTATCATCGCCGAAATCAAATGAGATAAAGTCATCCGTCTCTGCAGTAGTCTTCGCTGCATCATTAAGGCCAGCCGACACGCGTGCCTTCCTAATTAGTTTCACAACATCCTTCTTCTTGACAGCTGATTCGTCCGGAGGTGGAAGGGCCGTATAAGGGTCTGGATTTGACCATCTAGGAACGCTATCGCCATCCGCAGAAGCCTTTACTTCGGTTCGAACCTGCTTTTTCTTGGGTTGCTCTTCTTCCTCGTCTTCGGGTTTGTAGTCTTCATCGTCTGAGACATCCATGTCTGCTTCTTCGCTATCTGACATGTCTTCGACAGCCAAGTACTTTGGCGCGGTCCTATCGGTCTCATCCATACCCGGCATAAGTTCTGGAGTTGGTGCGCGGTTGGTCTGCAAAAAAGGTCTTTCCGCGGCCTTCTTGGAAAATCCTCCGCGACCGCGGTAGCCGCCACGTCCTCGTGCGCCTTGCCGGCTGGAGTCTTGTCGCGAGTCACGGTGGCGCGGTCCTCGATCTTGGCCGTGTCGCGTGGCTCCTGACGGACGATAGCTGTCGTGGGTGCGTGCTACGTCGATGGTCTCTGGCGCATCTCGTCTGAACGAGAAGTCCGACGACGGTGGCCTGTATGAATCGGCACCGCCCCTGGGAAGCGATGGGGGGTCGCCTCTGTATGCGCTTGTTCCAGGTGCACGGTTTTCTTCATGACGATGATGACCGGAATCTCGAGGGCGGTATGTGTCGTTGCGATGCGACAAATCGCCTCTGTTCTGGTTGTCGTAGCTTAGTTTCGGCGGGGGAGGGAGTGGGCGATAGGAGTTGCTGCTGCGCAGGTCGTACGCAGCAGTTACTGGTCGCGGCGGTAAACCAGCAGGTCTCGACATATTGTCGGTGGTATGTGTTGTATTGAAGTGTTTTCGACGTCGGCTGTGTGCATGAAGAACAGGAGAGTGTGTGAATTGAGAGGTTGGTGGTTACCATTCGCGAAAAGATTGTTATCTTAGCGCAATCAGTGAATAATGCGGGCGTGACCTGTAGGTGGGAAGTACGTACACCACCGGTACGCGCTTGCGACAACACCAGTCCAAACCAGTATGTAAGTTAAGGTACAAGGCCGAACTTGCACAACTAGGCATGAATCACCGCGACGAAAGCAGGGACTTTTATGCCTACTGTATATGTTTACTGTGATCTGTGATACTTGTTTTGATCTCCGAACAGCTTGGAAAGTGATATTCTAAGCATTTACTACCACTTAGTCGCGTGTGTGAAGAAAGCCGGCGATATATCAGTCGATTGCTGATGTTCGTCCTAATCGGCATGTGATAAAAATACCCGGCATCTTCTCTACTACTTCAAGGACCGTATGTACTTGTCAGCTTCCTCTACAATCTACAATCTACCTGCAAACTTTCAACTTGTATCTGTCGGAATTTCCGCAAGATCTCCTTCCTTGAATTGGGGTAGTTCCTCGCTCGCGCCTTCCTTTTCTGCGGTTTCTCTGTACTTCGACTACGCTGGTCCAGACAGGGTTCCAGTCGGAAATGACGTCGTAAATGGCGGCTTTTGTAGGTCGTCGGACCTCCGCCCCTCACTGCGACAGTGATATTGGAGGCTTTCTTTTCGTTTTATAGAGCTAATGATGTCTCCAGGATACGCCTTGGCTCGACCTGATGTCTTCCTCACCAGCTCCATCGGGCCGCGACGATGAGAGCATACACCATGCGAACGACCAGCGACTGACGACAACCGCGGCATTCTCACCAGTATCTCTGTCCCATGCATCTTCCGCAAACCGTCACAGATCAACTATCCTCGTACATCAGAAATCACCACTGCTCATAGCCACACCTCCTCAGATCACCAGAGCTCTTGCCTATTCGCACGCGTTCCTTCTTCCGCTCAACAAGTTCGTGGGATTGTTGACATGGACAACCAACGACTCGTGGGAGAGCTTCATACTCGTAGCCTTCTTCTGGGCAACAGTTCTATATGGAGACATCATATTACGATTTGCCGGGCCCGTAGTGTTTGTGCTGGGTCTTATTCTGGGGATGTATTCTCGACGATACTCGCCTCTATCATCAACGGGCGTGACGGGAGAGAAGCAGAAGAAAGGGCATAAAAGAGAGGATTCAGAGGCTACGAATGTTAAGCATCAGAAGTCATTGGACGAGATTGTTGAAACTCTCAAGGAGTTCACAGCAAGATGCAATATGCTACTCGACCCTCTTATACAGCTGACAGACTTCCTGTCTACTCAACGGACAGCAACATCCGCGACAACACGCCCAGCACTTACCACCCTTTTTATACGAATAATCCTCATCACCCCATTATGGCTTCTTCTTACTCTCCCGCCTCTACGGATCATCACCACCAAGCGTATTGCTCTGACGACCGGAACGCTTATCATTACCTGGCATTCAAAACCAACTCGGGTGTCTCGAGAAATTTTATGGCGTTCATCCTTTATCCGCCGCGTATGCTCGGCGGTCACAGGATTGCACTTTGCAACCAGGAATGCACCGCCGAATCTCCCACCTCGGGACAAACATTCAAAGCCAATGTTGCCGGGTCAGAAAAGTAACGACTATCACGAAGAGGCATCGCTCGCTGCTTCTGCTGCGAGTAAACGAAGGCCTAATGCTTCGGGTGTTAAGTTCACGTTCATTATTTACGAGAACCAGAGACGATGGGTTGGCCTGGGATGGACAACATCTCTGTTCGCATATGAGCGATCAAATTGGACTGACGAGCATCTGAACCCTGCGCCTTCAAAGGCTGAATTTGAGCTGCCTGATGTTGATGGAGGAAATGCTCGATGGAGATGGGTAAAAGGCAGTAAGTGGTTGGTTGAGGGCGCAGGTAACGAGGATGAAGGAGGGGCAAATGCGACATCTGAGGCAAAAAGTGGAGGTAATGGGTGGATTTATTATGATAACAAGGTATGTCAAAGTTGCAGCATTGTTGCAGATAGTCTAACTAACCAAATAGTGGCAAAACGGTCGTCGAGGACAAGATGGCTGGGGCAAGTACACACGGAGGCGAAAGTGGTACCGCGACGCTGAGCTTGTGGAGATGACGGCTAGTACAGAGATCACACCTTGCTCGACGCCGCCTCCTGAGCTAGAGACAGAGGTTGAAAGCAAGAGGCAGCGATCACGCTCTGAGACTATTTCGTCTGTGAAAAGTGGAAGACCCCCTTCTGAGGTTACCCTCGATGACAGCTCGAGCACGAAGAGTGCGGGTTTTAGGCCAGGTTCTTTGAAGAGGACAAGCACCACTGGGAAGGGAAGTGTGGACCTGGATGAGGGTGAGGCTTTGCCTGGACAGCTGCCACACAGGGAAAGAGACGGGGACTGGGGTATCGGGGATGATGTCAAGATGGGCTTGGAGTAGGGCCTACATTTATAGCGGTATGGGTGTATTGCGCAGCATTCAGTGCAGTGGTTGCTGTTGTATTATCAGCTGTTTTAAACCAAGCCGTAGGAACAACTTGACAAAGTTATAAATGTTCATTCGATATAAGCCGATTTACATGTGATAGTTACATACCCCAACGAAAGTCATTTACCTTGGTTATCGCTGCAAGATTGCGCTCCGTGTACCATTCTAGATGTCTTGCTTCAGGTGATTGTAATATTCGGGATGCACAACGTAAGAAACAATTAAATGCTGTGTGTGTTTCTATGTGCTTTTGATGCTGTGCATTGATTTCATTTCCGCTCGAGTACGTAGCGGGCTCCAAAAGCCGAGGTCTTCCCACGTGTCGCGCGCGACCATTGAACAATGCGCTTTTCCACTTAGCAAGCAACAATCATCGCGATTTATGAAACGAATAACTCTATAAGCTGCAGAGGCCGGCGGACTCTCTCTTGATATTTGGATGGTAAACAGCTTTATCAATGGCGACTCCCGACCGCGACTCCGGGAAACCGGGACGAGACCGACTGTCGGCCAAATCCACCACAGACCCAGTTCTCCGCAATACGCTACGATATACGATATCCGCAAAGGAGTACCAGGTTCTACATAAATATATCATATCGCGATCGAAGGTCCTGAAGCGGAATACGCCTACGGTATCTCAAGTCGAGAAGCTCGTGGACAGACCTGGACGCGACGACCATAATGCCGCCGCCGTCCGCGCGAGTCTACGCGTTTTCCTGGCAACAGGAGCAGCACTGAAGGCATGGGCTGTTATAAAGGAGACCCTGTTTAAGGGCAAAGCAGAGTATGCCGCCCCTCTTCGAATATAGGTCACAGAACTAACGTTTCTCAGCACCGCGAAGACTACCCTCTGGCGCTCCCCAACCTTACGACTTTCTCTCTCTCTATCATCCATCCTCCTCCTACATCGCCTGCTCTTCCGCTTCTTCACACGCCTACGAGCGCACCTCCTCACCCCCGATGCACAGCCCTTCCGGCGGCGTAACCCGCGAACTTCACAAACACTCACTTCCCGATTTGCGCCTGCTGTCGGAGCTAGTTTGGCAGGCTTTATGCTAGGGGTATACCCTGGAGAGCAACTACGACTATCCTTAGCAATATACGTGCTTAGCCAAGCTGCGGAGGCCACCTATAATCTTGCAGAAGAGCAAGGCTGGATTTGGGGAAAGAAAGGGAGCCGATGGGAGAGGCCGTGGTGGTTTGGCAGCTGGATGCTCATGCCGCTTGTGTCGGGACAGCTGCTGCACGCCTTCGTTTTTGACAGGGATTGTTTCCCAGAAGCGCTCAATGGCTTCATGATGAGGTTCTCTCCACCGTACATACAAGGGAGGCCCGTGGATTACCCATCTAACCTTCCTTGGCCAGCACCAGGGGAGGTTGTGGATAGTCTCGCTGAAATGGGACGACTCCGTTTCCCGTAAGTCTCTGTTTGATTCTTCTGAGTTCACGTACTGACATTTACTTTAAGGCACTTCATTTCTCCTATTCTATTCCCCAATAAGAAGACCTTACCTACCACACTCCAGTCGACGGCGCCAATTACGGACGTCGCCCACCCCTTAATCACCTCTCTTTCATGCGCTCTTCTCCATCCCAACGATCCGTCATGTGCTAGGACATACCTCACCTACTGGCTCCGGGCCTTCCCACGCTTCGCCCGACTCTTCGCTGTTGTCTTCGCTGTCTTCTCCCTCCCAAAATACAAGTCGTTCTACAACGCGCCGATCGCTTCTCTCGACCAGCTTGGACGCTCTGTCCTCCGTACGTCGGCATTCGCGACGGGCTCTATTGGCACAGCCTGGGCAGCCATCTGTTTCTTCCAAAACTTCTTGCCATCCAAGGCACTTCCTACCCAGCGATTTTTCCTTGGTGGTTTCCTGGCAGGCCTGTGGAGCTTCTTGGAGAGAGAAACTGGAAGGGGTAACTTCTTGTACATGTCACGATTGAGCATGGATAGTGTATGGAAGGTGGGTGTGAAGAGAGGATGGTGGAAGAGCTTAAAGGGAGGGGACGTGTGGCTATTCGTTGCCGCGTTGGCCGTTGTGAATGCTGTTTATACGAAAGATCATAATGCTATTAAGGGAGGAGCAGTCAGGCGCGTTCTCGCTGGCCTCCGTGGAGAGAGTGCAGCGCTGAGGAGCATCGAAATCGATGGTGATGATGTTGATGAGGAGGATAAGAAGGAAAGGTGAAGGAATGGGAGTTTGCCATGATAAGATGCTGAGTGTGAGCGAGAGATAGGGTTGTGGGGCATTATCGGGGCGTTATCGGCTGTGTATAGCCCGGGGAACTGTCGTGTTTGTTGGATCATGCCTGTTATGATAGCTAGTGGTAAATTGTATATATTTCAATGTATGTATGCTATTTGTTCTCGGATTTCAGTCCTCCGAACTTATAGGGGTAACCCCGCAAAATTGGTGCACCTGAACTGGGATGGCGGGGTAACAACATCCGGATAATCTACCCCAACTGCTATACAGTCCTCTTAAATCCTCAAACCTCAATTCCCAACGTATCCATTGACAAGTAAATTGTCTTATAGCGCATTCTTTTGATCCTTCAGTGCGATTAAAGAAACCCGAATCATCGCCGCCGCCATTAACCTCAACCGCACGACGCGCCGTCACGATGCCCAAAACGACCCCTCCTCTGGCGGATGTCATCCCCCCTCTCATCTTCGGAACAGCGGTCTTCAACCACCAGTTCAATAGCGACCCATTTTCGTTGCCCTCCACTACTCTCGTGCATCACGCATTATCTTCCGGAATTTCCGGTTTCGATACCTCGCCATACTACGGCCCTAGCGAAGAAATCCTCGGTGCCGCTCTTATAGCGCCCATCGCCGAAACGAAGGCGCCATTTCCCCGCGACCAGTACACAATCCTTACAAAAGTTGGCAGGATAGCCGCGGATGAGTTCGACTACTCGCCGGAATGGATACGGAAAAGCATTGCACGCTCCCTGCAACGCTTACACACAGATTACCTAGACGTCGTCTACTGCCACGATGTTGAGTTCGTGACTCCCGCAGAGGCGCTGGGGGCTATAAAAGAGCTACGCAGGATACGGGATGAGGACGGAAGCATCAAATACGTGGGAATCTCTGGATTCCCAGTCGAAACCCTCTGCGACTTGGCAGAGATGATCCTGCGGGAGACTGGGGAACCTCTTGATATTGTCCAGAGCTACGGGAACTACACAGTGCAGAACCAGACCCTGAAGAACAATGGCGTGCAGCGCTTCAAAGCAGCGGGTGTGAACGTCGTTCCCAATGCTAGTATACTAGGAATGGGGCTTCTGCGGACTCAGGGTGTGCCGACAGGCAGCATGGGGAACTGGCATCCGGCTCCGGATGGCTTGCGTAAAGTGTGCCAGGACGCCGTGCGAGTTTGTGGAGCGAAGAACGAGACCCTTGAGAATGTTGCCACGCGTTGGTCATTGGAGCATTGGCTTGTGGATGGCGCCGAGGTGGGCACATCATCTTCCGGGGTGGACGGACAGAAGATTGGCGTTAGTGTTATCGGTGTGAGCAATTTGGTGGAATTAGAAGGGGCTCTGAAAGTGTGGCAGAGCGTGAAAGATGGTGTGCAAAGTGGGGTGGAAGAAGGTAGGAAGACCGAAAGTTTGAACAGGAGGAGGCACATCGATGAAATAGTGGGTGGGATATATGAGGTGCTAGGGAAGTGGAGAGATTTTGCCTGGGACAGCCCGGGCGCAGATTTTGTGAACAAAGCCGCGAAATAGAGTCTCACGAAGATAAGATAAACACGATCAGTCATAGCTTGTATCAAAGCGTGGATGTAGACGAAAATTAAATGATTGCTACAGTGATATAGTCAACTCCTTTGAAGCAAATCCCACTCGGGGCTAAACGAACCACAGTTCGAAAGCCTAACAAAGTACCTGTCCACCAACTCCGTGCAACGTTTCTACAGTGAAGCAATCCCTATGCATCCATTCCTACAAAAAGAAGATTCGTTCCCAGCAATTGCCTTGCCTTCTTCCATTACATAAACGAATAAAATATTCCATACCCTACCAGAAACTACACCACCCAATGTAATGCTGGCAAAGGTTCTCCAGCTTGGTCGCCTCAATGAGCAACTTATCGACTTGGTTGATATAGCTCAACTCCTCGTCCGGTTTGAAATCACGCCCTGTGAGTTTCTCCTTGACCCTGTTCAGAACTTGCACTGCTCTCTCATTTTGGATCTCAGTATGGTCTTGCCCAGGTTCAGTAACTGCAGTGGAATTGGTGCGACCACGTGGACGTGCGGATGGAGGACCGCCTGGCGCTGTTGTCGGATCTTGGGCGACTAGCTCGCTGGGGGGGATGTTGGCATCCAAAATCGATGGGCGCCGTTGATCCGCTGCCATTATGGAGCCTCGGCGATCAGAACGGAAGTTAGGACCCTCACCAGGGGAATGGGCTCCAGTCAGGCGCCAGTTAAGAAGGGGGTCGTGAATGAACTGCGTCTATTAGCATCGAACGTTTTCGAAAATGTGGGCGGGAATAACTTACAGCTTCAAGGACGGCCATCAAGGACTCTTTGTTGTCTCTGACAACTCTCATCACATTCTCGCAAGTAATTCTGAAACTTCCTTCAATATTGCTAACCTCCATAGCATACGTCAACATTCTTGTGAGACGGAATGGAACTCTCTCCGGGTATTTGTCGCGGTGCATAGCAACCTCGAAACAGTCACCGAAATCGACATGGATGATCTTTCCGGTGATCCTGTCAAGCATCAAGTTGGAAGGATGCCTGTCACCAAGGCCTAGGATGTAGCCGACAATGGACATCACCCCCAGAGAGCGGGTATAGTTCGTGCGGCGGTCCAACCAGGCCTCAGAGCTCTTACTCTTCAGCCACAAAACCCGATAAAGATCCTGGCCAGTAGTATTGTCAAGAGCGTAGCCAAAGACTTCCACTTTTTGCATCAAGGTCAGGTTGTCATAGTCCGGTGCCATCTGAAGCATGATGCGATGCTCAATATTGAGCAGAATCTTACGGCTCTCTCGATATTCACGAATAAGAACGTGGAGAGTATCGCTGTTTTCAACCCAACCAAGAAGACCAGAACTTTGTGATAGAGGAATTGCGGGGTATCTTTCGATATTGAGATGCCGCTTGTACGACTCTGAATCGTGCGAGAGTAGGGTATTGCAGAGCCCGAAGAGTTGCATAACACGCTCGTCCTGACGCATGTCCTCGTGGCCCTTCAAGAGGAAGGCATATGCAACACCATCGCTGCCATTCATACGGAGCCTTCTTGGTCGTTGCTTGGAATTAATCACCGAAAATGTCGGGTCGAAAGACAGAATACGAATAATTGGCTTGCCGCTCTGGTAGGTGCCGGGCACGGCAAGGTCAAGATCGCGAACATGAAGAAGCTTTGGTGAGACATATGCAAGCTCTAGACTGGTAAGTTGAGGTAGTTGTCGAGCAATGCGCCTGAAAACTTGATAGTACAAATCCCAAGCTTGGTTCAAGTCGCCGACATCCCTAGATTGCTTGTACGTGTAACACCACTCCCTTGCTTCCTGAAGATCACGGCCGAAGGTTTGAGCGAAAGAGATTTCACGCAGAGTTTCGGGGCCCTTGTCAAGCTGCTCGTGTAGCGGGGTGAGTGTCGCAAACATGCCCTCAATATCATTGGCACCGAAGTAGAGTCTCGATGCTTCTTCAAGACCTTCATGCCATTGCTCATGCCAGAGCACTGCGACGCGGATAAGCTCCTGGCTAACAACGTCGGCTTGGTCTACAAGTTGGGCGCTGTGCTGGCGCATGCTGTCCATAATTTGACCAGCTGACCTGGATCTTCTTGTAGTCTGTGCAGACTTCATGGCAACAGTAAGAGGGTATACAAGGGCCTGAGGATGTGCACGTCCGACATCTGCAAGTAAGGCATGAATCGATTGCCGCACGCGTGTATTTGGCTGGTTAATGCGCGCAATAAGTTGCGGGATAACCTCGAGCCAGGTATCCACGCTGACCGAAGCAAATCCCTCGATAACCACTGCATTCACTTCAGGGTTCCCGCCATGTGCAAACCATAGCGTAAGGAGTCGAAGAGTATCTTGCAAAGAGCTACCGGCTGATAGCGAAATCGACTTGAAGAATCCCCTCACAGCAGGGACAACGTGGTCAATCAAGACATTGTGAGGTACCACCGCTGTCTCTCGCTCCGGCTTCTGATTCACAGACTGAGCAATTTCGAAATTCGCCAGAGCCCAAGCATGCCAAGCCTTATACCAGTTCGGATTGAATTGAGTGGCAGCAGAATATGCTGCCAAGATATCCCCAACTTGGTCATGACGCCAGTCGCCTCGGTTTAGAGATACTTGCCATTCTCCTTGCTTGAGGCAGCATCGAGCAAGCAACTCCGTATGGTCTGCCAAAGCCTTGGGGCTCATAGCATAGGGTGCGCCGTTGCCATTCACAGCAGAGAGGCCGTTTGCCATGTCGTTGGCACCATGTCCATCCTGCATGCCGTGCGCGGCCATCTGCGACGCATGCAGTCTTTCGGCCATGTCGTTGCTGAAGATTTTAAGCCCATCTAATGCAGCAGCCTTGTGCCCAACGGCCCAGTGATATTTGAGGACGGCATAATTTACTGCTGGAGTAATATGTCTAGGTGGCTCACGATGGTATTGCCCGTGCCCATCAGCATTGATGTATGGCAGAACGGCATCGAGACTGTCATCGTTGCCAATCAATTGTTGCAGAGATTTTTCGGCCAGACCCATCCGACCTGATTTTCTGCACAGATTGGCAAATTTGATCCACATCTGCATGTTCTCTTTGGGGGAAATAACGAGTGCACGGAGCTTCAACATTCGTTGCCATACTTCGACGTTCCGTTGGCACCCCAACAAACGTGTCTCCCACGTACGTCTCATCGTTTCTTGCTTAGCTGGATTGTCGTTGCTCTGCTTGTACACGATAAGCTCTTCAAGTTCAGCAAGCATTTGAACTCGAACGACGACAGCATATGCGCGATTGTAAGACTCGCTCACAAGAGCACTCAGCTCCGTGTCCAGTCCTTCTCTGGCTTTTTGAATGTATACGCTTGCCTCGTGAAACTGGTTTCTATGAAGCGCAAGAATGGCACCGAAGAATGATCGGTCCGGAGACTGGATCTTCATGACGCTTAAGTAATCATCCATAAGATCCCACTTGCCCAAACCCCAAGCAGAGGAAGTAGCCAATGGTGCGATCCTTCGCTGAACATCAAGAGTTGAAGTATGGAAGGTATCCTGGGCCAAAGCTGAGAGCTCATCCCATTCACCGAGAGCGTGTAAACATCGCATCTTGCCCATGATGATCTCTATCCTCTCACCAGGCTCGGTGCTTTCTTGCTCCCTCTGCTTGTAGAAATCCAGTGCCTCTTCCCACCTCTCAAGCTTTTCGAACCAAGTCTCTCGCAGTGCAATGCCGTCTGCATACAATTGCGCTCTCCGGAGAATTCCGATCGCAGCATCGTATTGCTGCAGCTGGTTATTGATCTGTATCAATGCTTCAACGGCACCTCCGCTCTGGTCCTGGAGGAATTCCAGCTCTTTGTAATGCAATGCTTTTGCGTACGCATGGCATCTACCAGCTTCGCGGCCAAGAATTCGAATATCAATCGGCAAAGCCTTATCATCGTGCTCCATAAATTCTGCAAGGTTCAGCAGAATCCCAAGGAGATCTGGCGTAATATGAGGCGATTTGACCGCCAGCTCAATATTCTGAATGAGATCATCTTGGTATTGTTCAAAGAGGTCGCTCCAGCAAGAGACAAATGCAGAATTGAATAACTCCTTTGCAAGAGGTGGGTAGGTGCTTGCCAGACTTGCACAGGCCCTCAGCGCATGATTCGGTGACTCCATAAGGACAGTTACGCTGAATCTTCGCATCCATTCTTGCCAATCTTCTTTCGTTGACTTCCCGGCAGCATCCCAAGCAGTCTTCAGATGCACTGGGTTCGAGTCAAGCTTTTTATTGCTGATATCAGAGAACGGGGCCTCGTCAATTTGGTTGTAGTATCGTTCTTCTGGGCTTAAATCCTGGGGGAGAGGCTCGCCTTTTTGCAACTTGGTAACAAGGAGATCGTAGTTCTGGTGCGTTATCTGATGGGCAATTAAGACTTTCTTGATTGTAGAGACAAAGTGGAGGTAGTCTCTTCCAAGCTGGAATATCAATGCGCAAAGAGTGTCCAGTGCTGCAAGCCTCAGAGATGGGTCGGACCCCCCTAAAACTCGTGCCAGAGGATGTATAATCTTTGAGGCATAATCATTAAGATTGACCTGACGAGAGATCTTCCCGATAACATCTATGGCGGATTTTCGAATAAAAGAAGGCTGTTGTGGCTTTTCAAAAACCTTCACAATGACGGGAATAATTAGGTGCATGTATTCTTCACTGCTCGATCCGAAAACCAAGAACGCGTGTAGGACCTTTTCGGATGGCAGTCGGCGGGTTGAAGTGTCCTTCTCTAAAACACCAAGCATGAGTGGAAGGAGGCTGGCGAGGTAGATTTTAAATTCCCCTTCTAGAGAACGAGCAATGGCTTCCACAAGCTGGAGGATAGTAGCTTGTAGTGATGGAGAAACATTCCAGTATTCTTGCAAGACTTCGACAATGTCTGGAAGATAATTTCTAATATGTTGGCGAACAATAGTGACAAGAATAGCAAGTTGGTTAAAGTAAGATTCGAGCCGGTTCGCTGGCGAGGCGCGGATTACAGATATAAAAGCAGGAATAATCTTGTCGAGAAATGAGATACACTCCAAACCCAAGGTTCTGAAAATATTCATAATCGCTTCGATTACAACGGCGTGATGTTGTACAAGGGACTGGTCCTTCAAGATTTGTAGCAAGGCGTTGATGACAACTGTAGGATAGTACTCCTTGTTCGATGGTGTAAGTCCCGTCATCATCAGGGATATGTCGGTCATCTGGTTGGACTCCGACCGTAATTGCATCTCAGGGGATTTTTCTTCCACTTGCTGCTGCTTATACGGGTCCAAAGCCCCGAGAATGCCGATTAACTTGATTGTTTCTTGACGCAGCGGGCCTCTCTGAGACTCCCCTCTGATTACACCTTGCAATATCTCTAGCAACTGGGGATAGTCCATGTATGGCTTGATGACATAACCAGAGTTACTGGCAAGTTGGCCCAGTGTTTTCAAAGCTGCTTCCCGCTTTTGTGACGAGCTCTGGTCTTGAAGTGCCTCGAGAATAATTGGCATAAGCTGGTCGATATATGGTATCATATCTTCACCGCCAACGGTAGCAAGCTCGCCGATAGCCTTTAGAATGGTTGCAGCCACTGCCGGACTTGGATCTCTGGCCTTCGGCAGCAAAACCGAAATCATCGGGTCGACATAAGGCTTGATTAACCTTTGGGAGTTTTGAACCAAAAGGCTCAATAGTTTCGCGCTCTCTTCCTTGTTTCGGGCAACATCAGAAAACTCTAACTCGGTCAACATCTGGATGAGTACTTTTCGCAACGACGGAACCACGTAGGCCGGGTTGACAAGTGTGAGGCGGCCAATAATAGTGATCGCCACTTCTCGGATAGCAAAGACTTCATCATTGAGGGCAAAAAACAGTGTACGGATATTCTCCGACTTCGCAAGATGCCGATCGAACCTTTCATCCAAAGCAGCCAGTACTGTTCGTCGGATTTGTGGATCTGGGTCTGCAACGCCAACTGTGAGCAGCTTTTCAATTACTTCGTTGACGACCTGGATTGCATGATAGCTGGTCTGGTTGACAATCGGATCCCGAATATAAAGCTGGCAACATGTTAAAGCAGCTGCCTCTCTGATTTCAGGGCTTTCGTCCTCGACATATTTGATAGCGACATCACGGACGAACTCATTGAGCACATGGCCTGAAAAATCAAAGCTGCCCAAAGTGTTTAATGCCAGCTTAATCTCCGCCTGGCGGTGCTCGTAGGCCTGCGGGTCCTTTGAATCCTTCGATACAATTGGCACTGCAGCAATACTGTTCGGAGTCGGTGCTCCAAGAGGCTTGAAGGGCTCCCCACATAGAATGTTGCTGAGCATATCAAGGAGCCTCTCCTGGATGATAGATGTAACAGGTGGTATATGGAAGGCCATATCCACCAAAGCTTGTGTTAGCTTTGGCGTCAGCTCGCAGGCAAATATAGGATCTAGGAGAGCCTCCATATATTTGCTAAGAGTCTGACCAACTGCTGCAGCCAACCTGCTGATACAGTCGAACACAGGATCCACGCTCCCACTTCGACGAGATTTAAGACTTAAACCCTCACGAACATAAATCAGAACACCATCGAGATATGGCGCAATTGCACTCTTAACTGCATTGGCGATGTTGCCAATGGCCAAGAATGCGTCGTTTCTCTCCTTGTCTTTCTTAAGCATCCCAGACAGGAAAATCATAAACTTGTGGAGATAGGTTTGTGCAAAGTCTGTCGGAGAGTAGTTGGCTAATTCGGGTATTAAGAGCACCACGGTGCGGCGAATCACAGGTTCGCGGTGGTCTTTCATTTTGAAAACGATCTCGCATGCCTCCTGGTAATGCTCATGCATGAACATGCCTCCTTGTTGTAGTAGCTCTTTGATAACCAGAAGAGACCCGTGAATCGACTCGACTGTCCCCATTTTGATTCCAACGCGTGCTTCCTCGTATATCATCGATTGCCATTGCAGTCTCCTGGCCTGCTCCCTTTCCCGGATTATTTGAAAGTAGGCACTGATAGCCTCCGCAGCTGTTTCTCGAATGAGGAGTCGTATATCCCGCAGGCCAACCCAGATAAGGTCGAAAACATGCTGTACATATGCATACATAAGGGTTTGCGCATTTCTACCCAACTCTCTCAGTATGAGGACGGCACTGTAGCGACGTTCTTCGACCCGATCTGACTGTAGCCACTCTAATGCGGTCTTCACCTCGCTCTCAACCAGTTCGGATATCAAGGAGCCTCCAGGTCGGCATAATCTCCCCAGAGCCACAGCTGCCGGCTGCATAGCAACAAGATCTTTGCTCCTGAGCACACTCCTCAGGGATTGGGCGAATCGCGTAGTTTTCTGAGCTGCGTCGACACCATTGAAGTCGATGAGTGCATCGAGGGCCATGACGCCGCCCAGGCGGTCGATAGGATCATTTCCATGACTTATTAATTGTGTTATTTTTCCATTAACGACATTGTAGAATTCGATAAAGCGCTCCTGTGGAAAGTCTGCCTTCTATTAGCTAAAGCCAACAACCACGGCAATAGTTGCATACCTCTCGCAGTAACCACCACCAAGTCCTGGAGCTCTATCGCAGCTCGTTTCCGTACATCTTCATTTCTAGTTTAATTAGCTATGTGCCAACATCGAGGTGTTGGGCGTTGGGCTCACCGAGAACGTAGCTCTCCTACTAGTCTGTTCAGCACGTCTACTGCTTGTTGCGACATCTTTCAGAGTACTGCTCCCTGCGAGCGCCTTAATCAGAATGTGAAGTCGCCATCCATAAGCGCTACTCGAAAGACGGTGAATGTTCAAATATGGCGCCTGAAGGATAACGTTGTTCGTGGCGTCTTGAGATTGTTTGTTTCGGTCGTCGGGTCGTCGTCTTGTGATTCCAGGTAAGGTCGATAGACGGATGTCCCCAGGCTAACATCCCTGCAAGTCATGCATTAGCGGCAATTCGATAAGCCTTGTCATATTTGGACGACAGCCTCGACCTACATTTACGGACAAACTTCAATCGCCACAACACATATCCAACTCACATAAGGTACTTTAAGATGGGTAACGACGGAGGCAGGTATGTACACTGCAAATGCAAATGCAAGTGCTAGTAATTTAATTTCTGACTGAATATAGTATTCCAACGCGACGAGAGCTCGTCAAGAACGCGGCGCGCGACCCGACCACCACTGAGGCGAAGGCGACACAGCTCGAATCGCAAACCCACGCTTGGACATATTGTCCTCTTTCCCAACGACCTTTGTCTACCCCTATAGTCTCAGATTGCGCCGGTACTTTATATAATAAAGATGCGATTATAGAGCACCTATTACCCAGCGACGACGCTTCACCGGAAACAAAGAGCGACCATGAGGAGATTCTCAAAGGGCACGTGAAATCGCTGCGAGATGTCGTCGAAGTCAAATTCCAAACCACGAAAGACGAGGTGGCAAAAGCAGAGATACGACTATGCCCTATTACAAGCAAAGAATTAGGCCCAACAACAAAATCTGTGTATCTGGTACCTTGCGGACATGCATTTGCGGAGGCGGCAACCAGAGAGGTGGCGGGAGTGGCCTGCATGGAGTGCAATGAGCCGTACGTTTCAGAGAACATTATCACAATACTACCTACCACAAAAGAAGATATTGGAAGGCTTGAGGAGCGTATCAAGAGGTTAAGAGACTCGGGTCTGACGCATTCATTAAAGAAAGCTCCAGGGTCAAAAAAGAGGAAGAAGCACACAGAGACGGAGACTAAGGAAACAATTGAGAGGCCAAACGAGGGTAACGGAATCAAATCGAAGGATGACGTACGGTCAAAGATACCGGCAGGAATGTCAGATGATGTCTCTTCAACTTTACAACTTAAGAACGGCTCCTCGGCTTCAGGTGGCAGGATAAAAAATGCCGCAACTGCAAGTCTCACCGCAAAGGTTCTAGACGAGCAAGCAGAAAGGAACAAGCGGAGAAAGCTTGGACTAAACGATAATTTGAAGAGTTTGTTTTCAAATAGCGGGCCTAACGAACTCAAAGGTGCTGGGGATTTTATGACTAGAGGATACTCAGTTCCGAAGAGGACATAGGTATTTGAATGAAGACTTTAATATTATAAGAGCAAGTTTTATGCTTTATTTCTGCTCCCATTTTTATCGATACAAGTCTGAGCAAAGAATTGTGTTGATTCCTATCATCGTTCCCGCCTCATATGAGCGTTCACGATCGACCTCATCCCTCTTCAGTTCCGCGCATCTTGATTTCGTGTTTTAACCTACAGGTCAATGGTTTCTCTATGTCTCCCATAAACCACACGAAGGCTCCTGCGGAGCTCCCAAAACAATATCCACATGAACCGTGGTCCATACCGTACGCAATTCCAAATAGCTATAGCAAGCTTTTTGAGAAATGGCCCTCTCCGACCTGCGAAAGTAGCAACAACTTCAACGATCACCGTCACCAGAATCCGTTCAATTCTTGCCAGAAGCCGGTTCCACCTCCTGCATGCCCAGAGAATGACAAGAAAAAGGCGGGTGCACCAGAATTTCAGTAAGACTTCCGGGATAGCGCAAAGAACCTCCCTGAACTCTCTGGTGTCCTTGCTTCTTGGTCCATAAATCGTATTCCACAACCAAAAAGCCCAGATATGCTTAACGAACCATTCAGGCTCCCCGACCTCTCCCCATCCTAACAAGGTCCAGGCAATCGGTGGTGGCACAGGCAAATCTGACGGAGTCACTGGTGCTCCTGGTTGTTCAAGCGGTGAAGATATCGTTTCCAGGTTGGTCACAGCCGCCGCGATAGTATCATTGGCGAAGAACAACTTCTGCCATATGCGGTGTGCATAGCTACTGACGAAAATAAACATTTGAATTGCCCCCGAAGCCAATTGAATTGGCCCTAATCGCTATCTTAATCGTGCTGTGTCCTCAGAATTGAATTCCCGGCAAACTCCCTTTGCGCCTATCAATGCCCTTCCAACTCCTGAAATAAGAAAATGCCGTTATCACGGTCAAAGAATATCGACTACTTCGTTGTGAAGTCGGTCTCGAGGGGGTTCACTCCTCCGTCGGTAGCTTTCTCGCATGAACAAGCATCTGCTACACATTAGCACTAAGTAAGTAAGATCAAATGGAGCAACTTACCAGCTGGGCGGACACCGCATGCGCATGTAGAGCCGGTGGGTGTTTTGTTCTCAGTTGAAGCGCGGTCACAAGTGCATGCACCAGCTGGTCTCGCGCCTGGATATTGTATCAGCTTCCGTAAATAAGAGCAACAGTTGCCTCCGCATAAAGTGACCAGCATCTGTGGTTGTATCTTTGCTTCGTGGGACTTGAAAGCTGCAGAAGACAAGTTTCTTCCATAATACAAGGGCCAGAGATGATAGATTTGGGGTATGACTTACGGCATGAACAGCGAGGTCCCTCAACTTTGTTTTCTTCCGAGGCCCTGCTGCAGTTGCACTCAAGAGCATGCTTTTCGCCACAGGAACATTTTGCTTGAGCAGCTACAACATGTTAGTAAAATTGAGCCCAAGGTGATGTAGGGTCGCTCCTACCACAGATACAGCCTTGCCCAGTCTTCTGGCAACAGGTGGTGGATTGAACAGTTTCGGTGGCCATTTTGACGATGTTTGGCTGTTGTTATTGAAGGCGAAGTAAATAAATTTATTATGACTGGAGAAGGAATTCTCTGATTTCTGGATGGAATGATTTGGAAAGTTAATACTCTCAAGGAAGTGGTTGTTCTCGTCTTTTATAAGTCCAAGTTATCAGCCTTGCATGGCAATGATTTGATTTACCTTGATCCTGATTGGCTGAAATTCAACCTACTAGAACCAGCTGTGGGTAACAGCTACCCAGTAAACAGTGATCAGTTACACAGCAATCCTGATTGGGGAAGCTCCATTACGTCGTTCAGGTTCAAAGAGGCTGAGGATGTTTGTCATATTATATGGTACATACATTGTCTAATGAGGTATCTGTGATTCGTAAACGCCGAAATGTCCCACCCATATCTTATACTACACAAGTTTACCCCCCCCCCTTCATATCTTACACTGCCCAAGTCTATGCTCAGAATTTGCTCTCCTTGTATGGGTATCTTGGCTCGTCGTCTTTCCTGTACCACAATTGCTTCTTCTTCTTGGTTGGGACATGTTCTACCCAAATCTGCTTCGCATGTTCCTTCATGAACCGCCTGATGAATCTTGGATCCCACAGTTCGCTGGCCACGCCGAGATCCTTGCAGCACCGCATCAAGGCGTTTGATTTGCATCCTTCGGTAGCCGTAGGAATACCTTCTGGGGAGAAGTAGGCCTGCTCGCCGCGGGAAACAGAAACCAGCCTATAGAATATCAGCTCTTGCCCAATCTCAGTAATGTTGTCCAGACAAACCTTCCATGAGCCACAAGTGCGTATTCCCTTGTAATGCTCTTCGGTGTAACAATAGTCTCTCCTCGAGGTGCCAGACCCCAGCCTCCTGGGCCGAACGCCCTGTTCAATATCCGTCGATATTTGATCTCCGGTAGGTATACGATTCCGTCCGGCTTGACCTCCACGTCGTCAGTGGGTATTTCGGCAAGTAAAATATCCGCGGCTTCTTTCGAAAATGGCTGAGCAGATAGACCGTGGAAAGACTTCGCCCAGTCAACCTGTCGACTGCCCTCATCGAGAATGAGCGGCTCGTCTGCCAATCCTGATGTTATGTCGTTTATTGGCGATTGGTCATCGATCGATGCTGGCTTGCTGGCCCCATTCGTTTTTGGCGCACTTCCATTTCCCTCTCCATTTGTTGGCTTGCGGTTGTAGCTCGTTCCTGGCGTCGCAACTCGGATTTGTGAAGCAGAGAGGAATCGTTTAGCTCCAGACAGGCGTGCATTCCGTGTTGGGTTGGACGATTGTAGGATACAAAGGCTTGGTGACTGTCTGAGGCAGCGCCCAGTAGCTATCCTGACTCCCGACATATCTGGTAGTTGGGAGTAATAGCGAATGGTGTCGTTACATGTTCTAGATCCCGTTCGCGACATTTGCCTCGCATCCTTGTAATAGCCTCACGCGACTTTGAGCCGCAACACCATATGAACTATTAAACCACCAAAACTTTACATATTGATAGGAGTTTTTCTATATAATAATACAATAATAATATGTACATTTACTGATGTACAGCCATCTTTTTGTTGGGCTCAATATCCACTTCCCTACGCATCCTTCATACTTGTCCTCTTGTCATTGCTCTGTTTCTTCCAACAGAGCTTGAAGTTCTCAAGCTTTAAAGAGGGTATCAATTAGCTATGGACTTGATAATTTGCAGAGTCCCGGTTACTCGGGTGCGGAACCGCTTAGATATCTGGAAAGGAAGGATGTGCGGTTTACATACCTCCTCTTTACACTGTCGCCAGTCTTTCTTTTCATAAAAACAATCATTCATCTTGGTATTCTCAGCTATTGGGATTGTGAGCTATATCGTCCGGAATAAGACATCTAGTGTGACCACATACTGGCGCAGCCTGTGCTGAAGATTCTCTTGTCCCTACAGAGCAAGGTTAGCGTTGGGGACGGCTTTTGGCGGCTTTAGTTCCGTTTACCACTCATCCGGCTCATCATCATCAACTGCGGCATTGATTACTTTGTTTTTATCCCCCAAGTTAGACATCGTGTTGGGAGTTGTGGATGTTCTTTGGGCAGTCAATATTGTTGAGAATACAACGTTCTCGCCTGATTGACACGGATTAAAACCACCGCCTCGGCTCCGATTACACCAGTTAATTTGGTTGCTGAGAAGATGGTTACCAAAAAATTGAACGTCCTGGTGTACTCTGGTATGTTTAACAAGCCAGTAAATACCTGTCCTTGCCTAGGCTTGTACTAAAATGATAAACAGGCACGGGAAGCACAGATGGAGCAGTCCGTCACGCTCTTTTCACACTGAGGCGGCTTCTATCCCCGAACTACGCCGTCTTTCCTGTATCTGATTCCGTGATTATCAAAGAGCCATGGGCATCATCATGTGCCCTTCTAGTCTTTCCTGGCGGCGCAGATCTTGGGTATTGCCGAGTACTCAATGGTGAAGGCAATGACCGTATTAGTCAATATGTCCGAAGGGGTGGCTCATATCTTGGGTTCTGTGCCGGTGGCTACTATGGAAGCCGGAGGTGCGAATTCGAGGTGGGAGACAAGAAAATGGAAGTCATCGGGAAACGCGAATTGTCATTCTTCCCGGGCATCTGTAGAGGATGTGCGTTCAAAGGCTTCGTTTATCAAAGCGAAGCTGGAGCATGTGCTGCAGAATTGACTGTGGAGACAGAATCGTTCGCTGGGATAGACTGCCCAAAGTCTTTTAAATCCTATTATAACGGCGGTGGGGTCTTTGTAGATGCTGCCAATTTCAAGTCGGAGGGTGTTGAAGTACTGGCCACATATTCCAAAACCACGGATGTTGACGGGGGAGACTGTGGAACGAGGGCTGCTGCAGTATACTGTAAGATAGGCGACGGATGTGCAGTGCTTACAGGACCTCATCCAGAGTATGTCAAGCCCAGATTCTTGCATGGCAGATGCTAACAATCGCAGATTCGCGGCGGCAAACCTGGACGCCAAATCGGGCGGGCCAGACTATTCCAAGATGATCGAGAGCTTGATGGAAGGCGATATCCTCCGAGAAAGCTTCATGAAAGCATGTCTGACGAAAATGGGACTCCGTGTTGCGATAGAGACACCCACGGTACTACCAGTACTTTCCGCAATTCATATTTCCTCTCTTCATAACATCGAGGTTTCTGAGCTATTTGAAAATCTGAAGAGTGATATGACGCTCGAGGAGGGAGAAAAGTTCGTAAAGGGAGAGAACGATACATTTCTCATTGAAAAGAATGGTTCTCCTTTATCGTTACATTCTCTCGGCGTCTCTCTTCCTGAAGCCAGCTCAGAGGCTAAGGACGAAGCAGAAACTAACCAGCTTCGTAGTGGCCAAGGCGAGAAAAATATCGATTATAACAAGGTCATAAAGCGTCTGGTATTCCATGATGGCGGATGGCCTCAGAACACTGAGACTCCACATTTTAACCACGACATGTTCTACTCGGAACTTGTCGATTACCAAGACGAAAGCGGAAGTCGAGCAGAAGACTTTGGCAAGGTTATCATGTATGGTGATCTTGTTACTAGTACAAATACTTTGTTGGAAAAGTACGTTCTCACAAAAATTCGATGAATACTACTAACAACTATGTGCAGAAACCAGAAGCTTTTATCACACCTCCCTAACGGTTTCACCGCAACAGCAACAGCTCAAGTTGCTGGTAGAGGTCGCGGATCAAACGTTTGGGTTTCACCCGTTGGATCATTGATATTTTCCACCTGCATCAGGCACTCTCTAGAATTGTCGGCAAAAGCCCCTGTTATCTTTGTCCAATATCTTGCTGCCATCGCCATTGCGGAGGGGATCAAGACTTATGGCAAGGGATACGAAGATATCCCCGTGAAGCTTAAATGGCCCAATGATATCTGTAAGTACAATAAATGCCAGCTCTTGAGAACATTATTGATAATTCTAGATGCTTTGGACCCCACAAAACCAGGAAATAAGGAGTATGTAAAGATTGGTGGAATCCTAGTGAATTCTTCGTACTCCTCTGGCAATTACAACCTTGTGGTTGGCATTGGAATCAACACAACAAATGCTGCTCCAACAACCTCCCTGAACGCACTACGGCCACAACACCTCCCAGAGTTCACCATTGAAAAGCTCCTTGCACGAATTTTGACCAAGTTTGAGGACATCTATATCCAATTCTGTCGGTCAGGGTTCGATAAGAAGCTAGAGGAAACATACTATAAGTTATGGCTCCATAGTGAGCAGATCATTACGCTGGAAGCTGAAGGGGGTGTCAGGGCGAGAGTGCTCGGAATCACCAGAGACTGGGGATTTTTGCGGGTCCAGGAGCTGGGTTGGGAAGATAAGCCCACTGGGAAGATCATCGAATTGCAAACAGACAGCAACAGTTTTGATTTCTTCAGGGGTCTTGTCAAGAGGAAAGTATAAGTCTTTGATATTTTAGACGCCAGCGTTTGCAAATTTTCTGGCTACCCACGCTCCTCCGTGTTCCTCATACTCCTGCTTTGTAACTGATAGCTTGCTAAGCAATGCCTCATCCCGTGCGAGGTTTGCTCCACCTTGCCAGGTGCTTACTATTGGGCTTGGGTCGGTTGGCCGGGCAAGGCGAACCATGCACTCAGAAGGTGCAAGTGCCATGATCTCAGCCTGTAGACGATGTATGAACCCGTCGATATTCGCGTTGCCTCCAACAACAACGACGTTCGCGAGAAGCCCAGGCCAAAGCCCAATGGGCAGAACAGATAGACTTTGCATCACAACTTGAGCAAGTCCAGGCTGTCGTAGGCCGATATCCATAGGATTGAATAGTAGTTCTGGGACCGTGAATCGTTCATTTCTGAGGGTCAAAACGTCCTCTGGGTTTTCCACTGCTTTGCCGGCTGCAATCTTCTTCAGGTTGCCTGCCAGTTTTGGGTCATGGTCACGGAGGTATCCCTTTGTTATATTGTGGTAATCTGGTAGAACATAATCTTTTGCTATGCCTCCTCCGGTCATATAGCTTTCCCTCTTTTCGCCTTTAGTTCCTTTCCAGGATAGTTCCAAGTCAGTATTGAAGTCTTTGCTGACATAACAAGCTGCCTCTTTAATCTCGTTCATTAGGTATGTTTCGTTTCGCATGTCAAATTGTCGAAGGGACAACAGGCGAGTGAGGTAGTTCGTCATCAGCTTTCCCCCAACATCTAGTCGGCGAATTGCAGATTGTAGTGGACGACCCTGTAGTAACGGTGTGACTGTCGTATGAGAGTAACCAGAGTCGATGAGGAGCAGGACTTCGGCGGGGGCCACTGGGGCTGTAGCGTCGCGTGGTGGTGCCTTAAATATAGCTTGTATGTCGTTGTATGCATTGAGGGTCGGTCCTAGAATATAATGAGCTTCCATTCAGCAGCTATTCGGAGGGGACAATGCATACCAAGAGCGCGATAGTAAGATGCGAAGCCGAATTCCTCGAAAACGACTTGGTCGCAATTGGTCTGTAGCACCGGCAGGGAGTTCGGCGCCTCAGTAAGAATGAGCCCTGTCTCTGATGGATCGCAGTGTAGCTTTGCTTTCTTGTCAAAGAATTCGTGGTCCCATATTTCCTTCTGGGCTTCCCAGTTCACAATGTAGCCTTTCTCTACAGGGCGCCTGAAAGCTATGTCGCCGAAATCCTTGCATTTCTCTAGCTCTGAGCCAATATAGACTTTTCGTTCACGATCCCGCGCCATACAATTCGGTATAATATGACACGAATCTTGGGTCACTTCGATCGAAGGCGACGAGAAGCCCGCCTTGATAGTGAACGCGCCATTGTCGAGCACCAAAGTTTTGGACGGCGGCGGCGGGCCAGAGGACTTGGTACGGCGATGGGTCGGAGCCATGCTTGCGGCTATAGAAAACTTAGAATCTAGCCATATAACATCGCGTGGTCGTCATTGCTGGTGTTGACGGAGGTCTCAGCCAGCTGGTTGTTTCGTTGTCGCGAGGCTGGATATTCAAGGTTGGCCTCTCAGGAACGCGGGGGAGTTCCGCTAATATTTTACCAGATCTTATCTGCCCCTCATAACTTTTGAAATTAAAACCAACACGACAACTACGAGTAGGAGGGCAACCACCCACTTTCTGGATAGAGATGGCACCAGTTACCGAAAAACCAGAGGAGCCTCTGCTTGCTCTTAGAAGCACATTCAAAACTGTATCTGCCCTCCTCGAGCAGCTTGAAACAGCAATCAAGGTCTCGCCCGCGACCCAGAAGCCCCCCGCCAGCGATGTCAACGCCTTATTTCTAGCTCACGATGCGGCCAAACTCATTCGCGCCCACTCAACGAAGCTATCGTTGCTCATAATCAATACTCCTTTCACGCCTTCCGCCATCGTCAAAATCCTCCGCGAGTTGGCCGCTGGCCCACTTCCCTCGCTCGGAACTGCCGTCGAATTATGCGGGGCACATATATATTCCGACATAATGCAAGGAGAGTTACAGTGGAGGGTACGCAAGGTTTTCAGCGAGTTTGGAGTACTCCTTAAGGAGATCCCGCTCGGTGGCAAGGTGTTGACGGATGACCAAAAGAATGGCACCGGGAAAACTGTGGGAAAGGGCAGCTTGGCGTCTACAGGCGTGTTATGGCAGGCCTGCGATGATTTAGCGGAGCTGAAGAACTTGGGCATTGCGGGGATTGTTGTGCGGAAGGCTGAGCAGTATCGGGATACCCTCAAAGACGCCATAGAAGAACTACAGGAATGGGGGGATGAGAGCGGTGACGAGGACGAAGATGATGATGCGAATACAGATGATGAGGCGGATGAAGCTATCCCCAAAACTGCTCAAGACGAAATCGACGACTTTTTTGGGTCCACGATGCATATTCCAAGCGATGATCCGGAAAAGATCCGCCCTCGCCTCGAGCTATCGCTGCGGAGGCTGAAGCTGATAGCAGTGATGTTCAGCGCCGTCATCAAGCGGCGATTCAAGACGCTATCCTCATTGACCTTGTCTGAGTTATCGACAGGAGACTATCCTTTGACGCAGGACAAACTAGCCCCGCCGAAACCAGGCAGCGTTGTAGCACCAGCATACCGTGTAGACGCCAGCGTGGATATCCTCCGAACCATCACCGAGTTGGCCGACAACCTTGCCACTGCATTTTACGACCTCGACGCTGAGGCAATTGACGATGGGATGGACCAGTGCTTTTCAACCAGTCTTAAAGTAACTGAGTTATTATCCCAAGACTGGGCTGGGAAAGATGATGCATTCACCACTTGGGTGAGTACCGAGAGTTTCAGGATGTTCTGGCCATAGCTAATTTATCCCAGGCCCAAACCTTTAAAACAGAGATGAAGAAATGAAGCACGGGTTGGATACACTTAGGCAGTGGAACCGTCAAGACAGCGGCGTAGCTATTATATTTCGCAGCAAAGCATACGTGCGTCTGCAATTATAGGTGATGATGATATAATAGAAACTATCGTCAGCTTGACTTCTATCTCAACCTCATGTTGCCCCAAGTGACCATGTATAGCTAATAACTGATGTCTACAGCTCGGTTTTTAAGTGATTGATTGCAGAGAGTTGCAGAATATCGCTATGTGATCTGTACGTACAGATGAATTTTGTAGGCGACACCTACAGATACTGCTTAGTATCGCGTCGACATCTATGCCAAAGTCCACCGGATGTTCAAATCCTCCTCCTGGCCCCTTATTTTGGGAAGACCAAAGTCTCTCCGGGCTAATGCAGTGGTAGATGCAAATGCTCTGCGAGAAGGCTGTCTCGTCTCACAAAGAAGATACTCTCGGACCAATTGCAACTACCACAGACCCGGCAACGGATTTCTATCATCCCATTACACCATCAGCCTTGAAGGCGAGGTGATGAGAAGGGCCGATGATGAGAGGCACCGACAATGAGAAGGACCGGTGACTTGAAAGTTTTCAGGAAGCTGCGACTGAGTTTGCTTGGTAATCGTTCTTTCCATACGGGGATTGAACGTTCTGGGGAAGCTACGACTCAGCTTGCTTGGTAATCGTTCTTGCCATATAGGGATTGAAAAGCTTCAAGGAAGCTGCGACTGAGTCTGCTTGGTAATCGTTCTTTCCATATAAGGATTAAAAGTTTCGAGGAAGCTGCGACTGAGTCTGCTTTGTAATCGTTCCTGGCATGTTTAAGGTTGAAAAGTTTCAAGAACGCTGTGACGGACCGGCTGCCTGTCATGCGCGCCCTCCTCGTCTTAGCTGCTCAGATACTTTGTGGGATCCGTGCTGCGGCGGTGGTGTCTGCTCTCTTCCTGGGACCTCTCAATGTGGAAACAGGGCTGGGCAGAGGAGCATCAATAGTCCGCCCAAACGATGATCTTTGACGCAAGGTTGTCTGAGATATGCACTATGTCGTGTGGCTCAATGTTGACCTTGCTCTTCGGGTCATTGCTGTATGTGTTGCGTGATGCGAGATTCGTGGCGAGGATGCTTCATGTGCCTCACAGATCACAATCGATCTATGATTATTCTGAGCAAGTGCATCCTTGTCTTCAACCCAAAATTAATAATACTATCGGTACATATTATCTAATATACAATATATTCATTCCGTTCATATAATGACAACTAAGAGAAATACATCTTCAGGCCCCTAAAAATCGTGTTGTCATAAACAAGGGGCGCCCCTGAATCCATACCAGACGCACTATCCTGAATACTATAGCCCAAAATATACGAGTGTTGGGAGAAGTTTCTGGCACCACTCAATTCAATCCTTCAAACAAAACACTGCGTCGGTCTTTGGTATTGACGAGGGTATATTCAGCCAAGCGTGGATCGCCCTTTTCGATTCTCATGGTGGTATACAACAGATTTGGCTCTGTCCAAACAGGGCGTAACCCCCGGGCTTCAAGGGTTTCCCACCTACAGCTCAGTTAGAACGGTAGCCATTATGGGTTCCTTGAGACAGCATATAAGTATGCAGATCGAAGGCGAGAAGTACTCACCACTGCAAAAAGTTATAACCGGTCATATCCTCGTGTCCGAAAAGATGCAACTCCACCATTAGTTGACCTATTGGGAGCTCAAAGCCATCCTCCTCGGGGAATGCCCGGTTAAGTGAAGTTAGTGAGGCAAATTCGGCGTATTCGATGTCCATTTTCAAGACATCACTTTCAGCAAATAGTCAGTCTCAATCCATAGCATCCGCTCGTTGAGGAGTAAGAGATCCCGGTTATGGCATAGGAAAATACTCACATATAATCATGGCCATTCGTCTTCATGAGATCCTGGATAGTATAGAATGGGGGAAATGAAGTGGCATTTGTGACCCCTGAAATGCCAGCCTGCGTGAAGTGTGCGCGCGCCCTGTGCTCGTAGCTCAATTGCTTGCCAAAACTCGTCACCGAGTAGTCATAAGCCCAAATTTCGCAATTCGTTCGCTCGATCGTCTCGTCCTCTAAACGTAGGAAAGTCTCGTTAGCATGCGCCGGGGGGCCTTTGAGCGTAGGGGGTTGACTTGCCATAGCTAGACTCGGTCTGAACACCGAAAGAGTAGATGACACAAGGACGAGTGGCGAGAAGTTCTTCATATTTCGACATCCCACACACCCACTTTCCTCCATCGCCCATTCGGCCAATTCTCTCCATCTCGTATGGGCAGCTCCATGAGGCGGGGACAAAGTCCCAGATGGAATATGGCGATCCTGGATATTTCTTTGGGGAATCGGCCGGGAATCTGAATCTCGTCAGTAGGTGTTATGGTGCGTATATGCAATTGAGAATGGACATACAGTGGCATATTCTCCGGGTAGCGCCATTCCCCGAGCAGATTATGTCTCTGCTCTACTGTCTTGCTCCAGATCTTCTCTGCCAGGCGCATGTGCTCCCGCAGCGACACCCGCGCGACATCGTGGCTCAGGACTGAGGACGTTGAAAGCCAACTTAGGGATCCACCAGGTCCATAGCCTGAGAGAAGTGTGATGACGAAGATAGCGAAGGCGCCTAGCAATATAAACCGGAGAGGCCTTGTTGCGACCATGACGGATGATCGCTTGGTGTACCTGGCTAGTTATCTGCTGCCAAGAGTGCGGGGAGAAGATATTCCAGACGGCGACTGCATAGATCGAGAACTTGTTTCATAGGTACGATCCAGTGATATTGAGCCAGGAAACAAGGCAAGAAACTCGCAATTAGAGCTGATTCGATGCGCACACAACAACCATGTCGAATGTCGAATGTCATTTGGAAAGATGGGAAATCACTTGAGGTTAATTGTTCACGGCCATGGACTGGAGACGCACGGACCAGGCAAAAGTAGCGCCATATCTTAATGTTCTAGGCCCAAAGCCCAGAAGCGGAATGTTCAGGGGTTGGGGTTTATATTCGATGATATGAACATCTCCGCTCCTTAATGAAGTAAGGTAAATAAGATAGATGGAGGTCTAACGACCTCTACAACGATCTTCCTTGAGAACAAGTCTCCAGCTACTATTACGAGGTGATCAAACTCGCATTAGCAGCCCGATTGCCTCCAATATATGGCGATTTCTTCAAAACGTACAAGGACTCTATAGTTAATTTGCAGTTCCAAAGAGTAAGATGCACATTCAAAACCTTTTACATTATTGCCGAATATCACCCTGCTCGTTATCACATTGGTTTCCATCCTTCCTTCCCATCACATATTGCTGACATAAGCTGTCGCTCGCCCGGAATCTGTTAGCGCAAGGCTACCATTGTGGCGTGGCGACAGCCTTCCAGGCTCTTCTAGAGGGGCAGAGTAGAAGGCTGACATATTCATTCAATTCAAGGGTACTTTAGTCTGTGTCAACAACCCCCATCCTAAAACAAAGCAAGTTGTTCCTGCGAGGGAAAATGCATTGTTACAAACTAAGAAGCCGGTGAATCTAAAATTCAATCATGGCAGCGCCTGCTGAACTGAGCTGGTCTGCGCCTTTCACGGTTGCTCCAGCGTCACAGATTACGAAGAACTTGCCTGGCGACAAGATACTCCTGCCACCTTCTGCTCTAGAGCAACTCCTCGCCGCTTCACCGGCTATTCCGACACCTCATCACAATCCTATCCGTGCGGGCTTCGATCCTTTCAACCCATACTCTCTAGCTGCTGCCCGAGCAGAAGCATCGCAATGGCGCGATACACAACAACAGCTACCCCACCCTCTGACCTTCCGGCTTGTCAATCCCAAGAATGGCCGCATTATATATGCTGGCATTCGAGAGTTTTCAGCTGAGGAGGGCCAGATTGGGCTCAGTCCCTCTCTGTCTGACGCTCTTGGAATTACAACAGAGGCGGTGGGAGGCGTCGAGGGAGAGCCGATAGATCTCACGGACGATAACGAGGTTGAAGAGGTGGATAGGATAATGGTCCATGCGAAGCAGCTCCCAAAGGGCACATATGTTCGCCTACGGCCGTTGGAAGCTGGCTATAACCCCGATGATTGGAAATCACTCCTCGAGCGACACTTACGAGAGAATTACACGACACTTACGAATGGCGAGGTACTCAAAATACCAGATACTAGCAGGAGAGGACACACCTTCCAGTTTTTAATAGATAAATTCGTTCCCGAAGGAGATGCGATATGCGTGGTAGACACGGACTTAGAAGTCGATATAGAAGCATTGAACGAAGAACAGGCTAGAGAGACAGTGAAGCAGATTATGGAAAAGGCACAGAGCGCCCCGGGAACGGCAGAAGGCAGCTCCTCTGGATCCGTTCTGGATATATGGACTCCAGTACAAGGACAGGTCTTGGAGGGAGAATATGTGGACTATGAGCTTCCTTCGTGGGACAAATCACGGACTCTTGAAATCGAAATTACCCTAGATGAAGAAGAGGAGGTAGACCTATTTGTCAGCCCTCTAGCTTCCCGGCAGAGAGCAAGACCGCGGGAGGAGGAGCATGTTTTTGGAGAGTTTGATAGCGAAACTTCTTCCAAAAAGATACGTTTACGGCCGACAAATGTCGAATTAGAGGGGGCCGAGTCACTCTACATATCAGTCCATGGATACAGCCCTCCCGGTGGGACTGATCCGGCTATGAAGCCATCCCCTCGACGTTACGTATTGAGAGCCCAATCGGTCGAAGATGGCACTCCAGACGTATCAACGGTAGACTTAACGATGGGCGAAGATTCTCATGACCCCGAGGATGAGCAGTGCAAGAACTGCCACCAATGGGTACCTAAACGCACAATGATGCTGCACGAGAACTTTTGTCTACGGAACAACATTCTCTGCCAGGTATGCCAAAGCGTCTTCAAGAAGAATTCTCCTGAGTGGCAGTCTCACTGGCACTGTGAGCACGACTCAGCGCATGGGAATTCCACCACCAGCCAAGTCAAACACAACCATATCTACCACGGCAGCGTCACTTGTCCCTCTTGCGAATACCACGCTTCATCCACCCCCGACCTCGCCCTCCACCGCACCACCCTCTGCCCCGGCAAACTCATTCTCTGCCAATTCTGCCATCTCTCCGTCCCCCAAGAAGGCGACCCATCCGCGCCCTCCGCCGATGCCCTCCTCTCGGGTCTCACAGCCCACGAGCTCGCCGACGGCGCCCGCACAACAAACTGCCACCTCTGCCAGGCCATCGTCCGTCTACGCGACATGACCACGCATCTCAAGCACCACGATCTGAGTCGCAATTCCAAGCCGCTGCCGCGCATCTGCCGCAACGTGAACTGCGGGCGCACGCTGGACGGCGTCAGCAAAAACGGACAGGTTGGCACTGCGGCGCGAGTCGGACAGGGACCGGGCAATGAGCTCGGACTGTGCAGCATCTGCTTTGGGCCGTTGTATGTTAGTATGTATGACCCGGAGGGGAAGGCGATGAAGAGGCGGATTGAGAGGAGGTATTTGTCGCAGCTTATTACGGGCTGTGGAAAGACGTGGTGCGGGAATGAAGTGTGTAAACAGGGGAGGGTTAATCTAGGGATCACGAAGGGGGGAGAGGTTGTCACTACGAAGGACGCTCTGCCAGAGGTGAGGCCGTTGCTGGTGGATCTTGGGAGTGCGCCGATGCACTTCTGTGTCGATGAGAGGAGCCAGAAGTGCAAGAAGTTGGCGGAGATGCTGGCTGGGGAGGAGGTTTACGAGTTAGAGTGGTGCATTGCAGCGTGTGAGGCAGAGACTGGGGGGCTAGATGCCGCCAGGCAGTGGTTGTCGAACTGGGCTCCGAAGAAGACGGAGACCTCGTCACGGTAGAGGGAGGGTAGAGATATTAGACACGGTTTGATCAGCATAGCGTAGCACTCTTAGAATATTCACATCACAAACTAGTTGGAATATAACACCTGGCCGCTAGGCCCTCATACACTCCGTAGACTATACACATACTATTATTATGAATGCCGTTTTATAAATCTATAGCCGAAGGAAGCTAAGTCTATAAAGCAGAGGAAGTAGCCGTAGGGCACCTGTTGCCACTTCTGGCCAAGACACACCAACCGGCCCGCCCCGTCCCCCACGTTCGCTCACGACCCACTTCTTCTTACTTTCTATATCGCAATCAGAATCCTTACGACGCAGAAACCTGTATTGTGAACCACAACAAATATAGACCAGCTGTGATGGATCAGATCAGCGAAGCATGTGGCGCAGTGCACACGCGCGGTTGTGGCCACATATTACACCCATGCATGGGCGGTGGCTATGCGTCAGCGTGGGATTAAGAGGGCGCTAAACTGTGCCAGGCTGCATGGGAAGCTTATCTATAGCTTTTGCCCCGCCATGCGGAGGGGATTAAAGATGGCACAGATATCATATATATTTGACGGGTAACTTGGCGAACGAGAGTTATCTTGGTGAACGAGAGAGACATCGGTGATCTAGCGCTATCTTGGCTAACTCGTCACAACAACTAACCCCACTCAGGACCCTCCATCCACCTCAATGTCCTTTGGCTGGTCCGTCGGCGATCTAATCGCCGGCCTCGAGATCGCCATCCGCATCGCCAGTGCCCTCCAAGATGCCGGAGGTGCAGCCGAAAAATACCGCCAAACAACAACCTATCTCCTCTCCCTCTCCACCGTCCTCTACCAACTCCACCCTCCCCCTCCCGGCCTCCTCGCCATCGCCCCCGACGTGAAGAGCGTACACTCCGCCCTGCAAGCCTTCCACTCCAAGCTCTCCACCAAATTCGAGAAGAGTCTCGGGAGTGTCCCCTCTGACTGGGTAGCGCGGGTGAGGAGTAGCCCTCGAAAAGTCGAGTATGCGCTGTTCATGGAGAAGCAGGTGGAGGCGCTGAGGATCAAACTGGATGTGCCCTTAAAGGCGATCAATCTTGCTCTCGGCATCGCGATACACAAGCAGGGCTGCGAGAATGGGGAGGTGGGAAGAGAGACGTTAGAGGAGGTTGTGGATCTCAAAGCTGCGCTGCCGGGCCTGGAGAAAGCGGTCCTGGCGGGCGTGCAGGATATCGTGCTAGCGTCTGCGCAGCGCGAGGAGGCGGATCGCATGTACACGACTGTCGGGGCATGGTGTCGCGCCGTGCCGGTGGCGGATACGTTTCACTCCCACCTACGTGAAATGGCGGCAAGCTCGTGCCAGTGGATTTTCCGGCGAGAGGAGTTTATGCGGTGGCGCGGTGGTGGGCCGCTTGGGGGACACCTGCCGGTGCTGTGGATTACGGGTATCCCGGGGTCGGGAAAGACGAGACTTGCGACGCGGGTTGTGGAGTCCCTTAAAGGGGAGGGGAGCGCGGTGGCGTATTTTTACTGTGATACTAAGGATGAGGGCCGGAGGAGTGCATTGAGTATCCTCAGGACCTGGACGTGGCAGGTGCTGGAACAGAGACCGCAACAGTTGGGAGAGGTGGCGAAGATCTGTGCGAGGGAGCCGGTTCCAGGGGAGGGGAGTATGGAGAAGGCACTTATGTGTGCTGTGGCGGGGGTGGAAGGGTTGGTGTTCGTTCTGGATGGGTTGGATGAGTGTGAGGAAGCGACGAGGAAGAAGTTGTATCCAATTTTGGAGCGGCTGGCGGCGACGGCTCGGGTCCTGATTGTGAGTAGGGAGATGCCGGGGTCTCATCGGGCGCTGAAGAGCGCGCTGCAACACGAAGGCGGGTTGGTGTGTTATCGGATTGTGGATGGGGATAATACGGATGATATCAACGATTATCTTGAGCGGGCGGTGAGGGAGCTGGAGATTGGGGATGAAGAGGTGGAGAAGACTGTTATTTCAAAGCTGCAAGAGGGAGCAAGTGGGATGTTTCTGTGGGCGACACTGATGCTTGAAGAGCTGTCGAGCCCGCATTTCTTTGCGGAAGAGTATCTCGAGGGACTGGACGACCTGCCGGACTCGTTGGACGCGCTGTATGCGAGGATACTGACTACGCTGAATGCGAGCGTGAAGACGAGAGAGATCACGCGTAAGCTCTTTTGCTGGCTAACTTGTGCAAGGCGGCCTCTAACTTTGCCTGAAATCAGCACGACTCTGCTCATCACGATTAATGATGAGATTTTGAAATCCCGAAGCAGGATGCCAGATGATAAGCTACGGGACACGCTGTTGCGGTACTGTGGATCGCTGGTCGCCATACACGATTCGAGAGACGGGGGCAGCCCGACAGTCACTCTCGTGCATGCGTCGGTGAAAGACTTCCTACTCGAGCAGAGCAGCTCTAAGGAGGCCTTCGGATTCCTAATCCTCGACCCCGAAGAGACTCAGGCTATCCTTGCACAGGAATGCTTGACATACATCTCATACAACAACATCGACTTCGATCCCAACACCATGCAGCCCGGCGAACCTCACATGTCCTTCCCCCCAGCCGAGATGGGTCGCCGTTTCGAGGTTTACATGGAGCAATACCCCCTCCTCATCTACGCCTCCTTAAACTGGTTCCTCCATCTAGTAATAGCACCACGCGATCGCACCTACACCTCCCTAACGCGATTCTGCACCTCGACCCCCAAAACCATCGCTTGGCTACAGGTTATGCTCCGCTACCGCGGTGACCGCAGCGTATATTCCTCCAGCCCGGGGTATTCCGACTTCACCGGCATCACAACACTCCCACACGTCCTTCCCCAGCATGATGACGAACTCAACAAGTGGCTGCAGCCATTCCGCACCGTTTCAGAGGGACGCTCAAATCTCCCGCGATACGTGCAGTTCATGTACTGCGGGCTGGCGAATGATTTTCTGCCCAAGCTGAGCGTTGCGGCGTACTTCGACTACGCCGACTACCTCGAAGACTGCCTTAAGAAGGGGATGGACCCCAATCTCAAGAATTATAGGGGCAAGACGCCGATTTATGCGGCGGCTATGGCGGAGTCGCTGGATGCGGCGAAGGTTCTGATCAAGCACGGCGCCGATCCAAATGTCGTCGGACCTGGAGGAGTAGTCGCGTTAGTCTCTGCCATACGGCTAGATGACTGGCGTAACGCCGACGCTGTACCCTTCCGCGTCGCCGAATTCCTCATCGAGTCCGGCGCTGATCCATGTTATAGCAATGGAGGTCTCCTTGCTCTCGCATGCCTCTGCGCTAGTTCGAACGACACACACGTCGTATCTCTCGTATCATGCATGCTCAAGCATGGAGCGACAAAGGTCATCAACATTGGGAAGAACCCGTACTGGACGTCGCTGCACTGGGCAGCCAAGGCCAAAGCTGCGCGACTCGTGGCTCTGCTCCTGGAAAATGGAGCGGAGGTCGATATTGGATTTGCGGGGGATAGGGTGAATGCGCGTAAGTTTGAGACGCCGCTCGACCAGGCATGTTCTATCACACAACAGGCGGACGATGTGGTTCGCGTACTGCTTGAGGCGGGGGCGAGTGTGGATGCGTTACATCGGGATGGCCGCACGCCGCTGCATCTCTCGTGTCGCCAGAGTCTAGGGATTTCAAAGTTGCTCCTTGAGCATGGTGCGAGTATCAATGCTGTCGCTCATGATGGTAGTCGTCCATTGCATGATGCGGTCAAGGAGTCCAATATCCCGCTCATAGACTTGTTAGTCGCTAGGGGCGCCGCGTTGGATGTCAAGGACATTGAGGGTCGTACTCCGTTAGATCTCGCTCTTGAGGTTGCAACCCCGAATACCAGTGTCGTCACGGCTCTTGTTGACGCTGGGTCTTCGGCTCCAGACAATGCGCTATGGGAGCTAGAAGTTGTGAAGAAAGGAGAAGTGCGGTTTAAGAAACGGGAAAAGAGAGGGCAATACTGGCCACAGCAGCCACGAGATATCTTTGAGGCTTCTTGGATTCTACAGCACCATGCTACATCTAAAGCTCTACCTCGAAGCATCGTGCTCCGCATCCTAGATCTCTCAAGATACTGGCTCCGCTCTATCAGCAACCGCGAAGAACTCGTCTCCCTAAATGATGCCACCTCCCGTCGAGCGCCGCCTTACTTAACGTCTGAACCCATAATCGGCCGCTCTCTCTCTCCTATCCGGGAACTCATCTTCGACGTCACAAGTCACGACCAGGGCTTCAGTTCCTACCCCGAGTGCTACGGGACCTACGATAACTCCTGGACATACTTTGAGTACGGCGTTGCTACGAGGGAAGGGGGCGAGCAGCCGTTTGATTATGAGGGCCTCGATCGCAGGGTCTGTGTGAATGTGCATGCAAAGGGAGCGGCTACAACTCATAGGAAGCCGTTTAGGGATTATAGGAATGGTGGTCTCTTGAAGAGAATCAGGGCAGGTGATCGAGTGCAGGTGTTTGCCCAGGCAAGGTTTCCAGGGTGGGTGAATTATGTAGAGAGGGTGAGCATTACGGTGTATACGACCTGTCTTTTAGATTGATGGCCTCTTACGTAGAAAATTAACTTCTTACCCCTTACCCGGAGTGCAAATGTCCTCGATTTTCGGAGATCGCTCTATGTTCACGTGAGCTTTATAAATATAGTCGTCCACGTGATTATATAGAGTCAATCACGTGATAGACACATACAAACATGTCTACCCATCATGTTTAGTTTGTACGAGCATCACCACTAACTCACCGGTTGAAATGGCAATTTATACCACGCCCGACACTGCACCATTATAGGCATAAGCAGAATAGAGCACCATGTCCAACTTTCGAACTCATGTTGCCTGCTGTGCCGCAACCGCGTTTGTCCTTCAGAAAATGCCTTTGCAGGTATATCTGTCTACTCGAGAATCTTAACAGTTTATTAACGAAAATAGTTCTTGGAAAAGATGTAGATTATAGGGGACATACAGAGTGCTTCAAATTCCCTACCCACGGGCACAGAGTTCAAAGGGTTACTGCTTTATATGATGGCGAACAGAAGCATTGGCGTCTCTGCCGCTATGGGCCTTGCCCTGCCTGTCGCCAGTCCCCTTGCGCATTTGTGGTCCATTCAGATTGTATTAAGATATTCCAGACACGTATGCCAAAAATACGATTCTCACAGATATGGCATCTCGGGTTATGGTTAAATCCTATTCCTGGCGCACGGTATTACGTTTCGGAGTATAACACACCTCGGTTTTCAGTAGAAGGAGATACGACATATCCAGAGACAAAGGAATTTCGATCATGGCTAAGGGGTGTTAATACGTTGCCACAAGAAATCATAAATGTGGTCCTAGCAAATTCTGAGACGCCTTTAATATCGAGATTTGCATTTGTGTTAGGGTGGCAACCTGAGAACCTACGTAAATTAGAAGCCCAAGCAGCTAAATCTATACTACCTCAGGCAATAGGCAGCTGGTTTCGAGAGCACTTTGGACAAGAAGCGCCACTCCACCCGAGATTTTTCGTGATTGGCCTTGGATCTCTTGGAATTCGCTCGTTCCAATTGCTTGAGAGTCGTCCAACTATTTCTAGTACCCAATTTCTAGGATGCTCGTGGTATATCGTCGACAAACTAAATCGACTTGATGATTATATCATAAGAACAAATGTAGGAACCTTAACTTGATATTATATATCTATACCACTAACGATCTAAATAGGAACAATTCATACGACTTGACCGAGTTAGACCGTTAATAAATCCACTCATGTTATGGGACATAGCAACACCCCCGGAACTCGATCAATGCACAATCGTGGATAACGGTTCTTCTAAACCGACGCGCATGAGGTGTATACCAATTGAGCAGTGCCTAGGGATTAGTGTCTTCTGTACCGGGCGAAGAATATATGGGATCTACGCTCATAAAACAAAGGGGTCCTCTGCTGCTAATACATATAAAAGTCTATGTCTCTATCAGAAGCAGCCACTTGTCTGGATATATTATCCCTTCGTGGCAAATGAAGTAATTCATAGAGCTTGGATTCGTCGACGACACGGCCCAGGCCGGATAACTGATGTCGCCCTCATGGTAAGAATCAAGCTACATTACCGTCTAATTGCCCCCTAACGCCTTTAACTTCTATAGATAAGAACCACTCTTGGTAGAAGCTACATTTTTGGTCCGTGTTTCAATCCGGAGACGGATGATTCTAATGTCGTCTCTTTAAGCAAGGGTCACATCTCATACCTCATTCATGAGGACACAGACGACGGGGAACCCATCCTATATTTTGGAGCATATAGCGAGACATTATCAGAGGCTGTCGAATCAGAACCGCCAGAAATATTACAACACCCTCCAAGTATGCACGCCGAATGGGACCTTTTTCATTCCTGCGCTTCTTTAGAGAATGTCGAACAAGTTTGCTTGTTCTTTGATCAGCGAGGAAGTGACCCGGACAAGTGCTGTGTAGGAATATTATTCACATATTCTAGTGGTTTGCAGGAGGCTTTGGGCCAGTGTCGTATGGGTCTCTCCCCAACGGCTAAAGTCGAGAATCCCTCCACCCTTCATTGGAAAGAGGTTAATCTTACAGATGGTGCTTTTGGGGTCATGGTTCACGTCACATCGGCTAATATGGCAACCGATATACTCGATCAAGATCAATGGCAAAGCACGAGAATGATGGGCATGATAACTTGGTGGTTTAATTCTGCAACAACAATATTAAGTATTGAAGCGGAAGATATATGACATCCTATAGAACTTATCAATCTATAAATGAGACCGTGATAGATAATAATTTCCCCCCCGAGTTACCACGAGAAGAACTAGCTAACACAGAACTAAAATCTCGCAAGACCGACCACCATACTGAATACCTCAGCCCTCAACGGCATCCGTTGCAAGATCACCTTTCAGGCGTCAAGTGGCTATGTATTTACCCTATGCCTATTTGCACGATGGAAACGATCCTCTAGGTGGTAATGAAGCTTGAGAGTGGACGGGATAGATGCCTAATTCTCGCAAGGCTATGGTCACATGTATCAGTTACTCGCATACGAGAGTATATTTACGTTTCTAATAATGAATCCTGCTAATCTGAACCAACATACTGTACTGTAGTAGTAATAGGCAAACCGTGCCGCCGTCTAGCAGTCCAGGTGAGCATCAAAGCTCTTACCCCTTACCTTCCATTATGTGATAGGAACCATCTCAATCACGTCTCGTTTCGCTCGCCAGCCGTGTTTAGGAAATGGTGCAAAAAAGGGGCATCCTCCCTTCCACGGATAGGAGGAAAGAAATAACAGATCCCTTCCAATCACGTCACCGCCAACCTTACCAATCAACACAAGCACTTCCCCCAAAGCCAATACACCCAAGCACAGCCAAGCACCACCCTTCAACCACGCAGCCAAAACGCTTACGACGACTCTTCAACTCTTGGGAACGGGACTGTCCCTCCATGGCAGGGGCAGAAACATGTGGCACGAAGGAGGCATCGGAGCGGGGTCTGGGCGAGTACTTGCCAAGACTTGGCAACGCAGAGGGACAAGAGACTCCGCCCCCTCGCCCAGCCCGGTCCTGAGAGCGGAATTCCGACCAAGGACGGCTGGGCGTGGTTCCGGACTCGGTGGGGGGTCTTGGCGCCACAGCGGGGATGTTGTACGGTGGCCGGATAGACAAGCGGGAGAGATGAGCAAGTTCTCGGACATTTTGGTACACAAAGTTGCGCACGAGGGGGTGAAAATTGTCTTGGCGCGGGCTGAAAACTGGGCACAGAGTGTGGTACTACGGTGACCCTTCCATGCAAGGTGGCGAAATTGCCTCAGGAATTGTCTTGGCGTCATGGATTTTCTTGGCTTCTTGGCCCATGGTCGGGGCCAAGTGACTCCGCCCTTGGCCTTTGTATGGAATGAGGAAGGTCTCAGGCGAGAGGGGCGGAGGGGCTTGGGAGCGGCGGATTGGCTGGGCGAAGGAGGGGGTCTTGGCGCCGGATTCGGAATTCCGCTGGATTGGCTGGGCGGTGGGGACGAGGGGGGACTCGACTCAATATTGGCATGGGAGGAGGTCTTGGCATTAGATTATGGTGGGAGGGATGTGGGAGGGATGTGGGAGGGATGTGGGAGGGATGGGAGGGATGGAGGGGTGAGGAAGGGGAGAGGGGCCAAGGGATTGAACCAACAGAAGTTGTCAAAAGTGAAGATAGAGGGCGAGATGAGGGCGGGATCACCAAAACGCACCGCACTATCTGCACTATAGAATTACTCGGGCATGGTATGTACTTTATAGTGCGAGATAATGACGAGACTGGCGGCACTCGCGGTGGGCTTTTTTGCTTACTATTACGTTGGGTGGTGGATGGGGGTGGATTTGTGTGTTGTGTATCTTACTGATTCCCTACTTTGCTATTTTCCCTTTTTTTTTTGAAATCTTCCTATTTATGACTTGTGATATCCGCCCCCCCCCTCCCTGTATTCCCTTCATCTTCATTATCCCATCCCAATATTCCCGTATATCCATCCCAATATTACTCTAGACCACCACTTCATGTCTCGAGTAAGGAACGGCACCATCAATATACAATACCACCTGCATACTACTTATACTGCTTATACTACTTATACTACTTCCACACCATCCAGAGCCCATCTGTTTTGTCCAACAACACCAAGCCTTGTCCTCCTCTGCGTTCCCCATAAAATACCATAAATAGGTACTCGGCCCTCCCCCTTTCGACCTTCCAAGCATCTTGTCACCGTCATAAAACCCGCAAAAAAGAGGAACGCTCCTTCTCCTTCTCAAAACCCCCCAAGACCTCCCCAACCTCTGTTCCACGCGCCAGAGACGTGTCTTTTACCAAGCAACTCGCTTGTTTGCTTAATGGGTTACTAAGACTTCGAACTTCCAATATCTACTTCATCGTTACCTCGAACATCTCAACTTGACTCGAAATCTCGATTGTTCGCCGCCGAGCATAGTTCCTTCCCCCAAGTTCGTCGCCTAAATCTTTATTTTTCCGCGCGCCTGCCCGTGGATTAACGAATAGGCTCTCACCGCCCTACTTGGTATACTTTAACCTATATTCTGCCACGCCAAGAATCCTTCGATCATCATGTCGTCCCAAGACCAACAGACGCAGACGCGCCCAGTAGGAATGACGCCTCCAACCACGACCGCCTCAACCTCCACCTCCACCTCCTCTGATGCCAGCGCCCAGGTCAGCCGTCCCACTGTCGCCAGCGACGACAACCTCGCTTGCCAATGGGACAAATGTACCGAGCGCTGCCAATCGCCCGAGGCCCTCTATGACCACATTTGTGAGCGCCATGTCGGTCGCAAGAGCACTAACAATCTCAATTTGACCTGCGGCTGGAACAATTGCCGCACAACCACCGTCAAGCGCGACCACATCACGTCTCACATCCGTGTCCATGTTCCGCTCAAGCCGCACAAGTGCGACTTCTGTGGCAAGAGCTTCAAGCGTCCCCAGGACTTGAAGAAGCACGTCAAGGTAAGCAAACTGCTCACACGACCACCAAATAAGAACAAAAACTAACATACTCCAGACACATGCTGATGACTCTGTCCTTCTCCGTTCACCTGACCAGCATGGTGGACAGGTTGGCTACCGTGCCCCAAACGGTAAACGTGGGTACTCTCCTTCCGGGCCACTCCTGGGATACTCTGGTGCATTTACGGCTTCTAACATGCACATAGCAGCCGGAGCCACAGGTTATTATGACCACTCCAACCCGCAAATGCACCAACCTAACGGAAACTACGGGCAGCCGCACCACAACGGCGGCCACAACGGATACTACCAGCCTCAGCAAGCCCAGAGCTACGGGCCAGTGTACTACCCAGTCAACCAGCACGCGGCTGAGATGGGCCACCACGCAAACTACGACCCAAGGAAGCGCGGGTTTGAGGCCCTGAATGACTTCTTCGGTGATGCCAAGCGTCGCAACATCGACCCAACCTCGTACCCCCAGGTCGGCCAGCGCCTGATGCACCTTCACGGCCTCCCCATCCAAGGCGGAGCCCTGATTGACTACATGCCCTCGCAGCCCCTGATGGCCGTAGGAGGCGGACACGGTCCCGGCGTCGCCTCGATGCCGCAGCCACACTACTCCCTCCCAATGCCCAACCTGAAGACCAAGAGCGACCTCCTCAACATCGACAACTTCCTCGACCAGATGCAATCCACCGTCTACGAGAGCTCCAGCGCCGCCGCCGCCGCCGGCATCCACCAACCCGGAGGCCACTACACCCACCAAGCCATGGGCTTCCGGCAATCACAGTCACCCCCCCAGTCCGCCGCACAAAACCTAGGCGTCTCCATCCCCCAATCATCCGCCCCATCCTCCTCCCACATGGCCGCCACACACTCCCCTCAGTCCAGCGCACCCGCCCTCACCCCCCCATCAACAATGTCCTACACCACCGCACACTCCCCATCCTCCGTCCCCGGCCTCTCCCCCGGCGACTCCTCCCGCCACGCCTCCACCCCAGTCGCATACCCCACCCTCCCCGCCGTCTCCTCCGCCTACGCCCCTCACACCACCTCCCCCGTCTCCACTCTGGGGACAAATTTCGACTCCGACCCCCGCCGTCGCTACAGCGGCGGTATGCTCCAAAAGTCCGCTGTTGCGCCGCGCGTCTCCCCGCCCGCACGCGACGAGTCCACCACCCCCGACGCGAAGCGCCCGTACGGCGCGCGCGCGGAGTCGAATATCGATCCTGCGCTGTCGGGTGGTGTGAGCAGTCCTAGCCCGAGTGGCACGGAGGAGGGCGATGCGAGGGATCGCGCGGAGGAGGTGTGGGTGGAGAATATTAGGGTCATTGAGGCGTTGAGGAAGTTGATTGCTGATCGCCTTGAGAGGGGGGAGTATGAGGATGATAAGGAGGGGGAGGATACGGAGATGGGGGAGGCGCAGGAGGAGAAGGAGAAGGAGGTTAAGGCTGAGGAGAGCCTGTATCCCGTGCTGAGAGCGGCTATTGATGCTGCTGAGGCTTAAGGGATGTGTTGTGTTTGTGCGTTTTTTTTGTTTGAAGAATTATGATTTGAGTTTTTGGAAGCTGGCGTTGGGGAGGGTAATGGGTTTTTTGCGATAAGAGATGTTTGAGATCATTGTTGCAGCTGCTGCAGTCATTTGTTGCCTAACAGTATGGATAGCTTAGGAATATTGCTATAATGAATCATTATTGTATGCACACTTCATCTTATTCCGAGCCTTAATGTGAAAATCTCCAATGTAAATGTAGTTCTAGTTCTGTAAAGCTGTATTAAGGCCTATCAATATTGAGCATCATCACCAGTCTTGCCCTAGTAAACTCTATTCCCTTGGATCAAGCAATGCCTTCTTGCCTTGCGTGAAAAGTAAATCATAAATGGTATCTCCATCGCTAACTCCCCTTCGGTTGCCCCTTCACATCCTATAAAAGCACCCCATCACACGCACGACCTAAACGCCAATTCGACCCCCCCAATCGCATCTCGTACACATTCATACCAATACATCTCCACAGCAGCAAAGCCATCTACTTCTTCTGGCCTCTGGCTGACACCTCCCCTTTCTCCCCAATATGCAGCGCCACGCGGCACTCAGGACAATACCACTTCGTCGTCCTCGGCGGCAGGGTCTCAATCGTCAATCCCACGCACGGGAGATGGAACCACTCATGCTGGCACTGCACATTGTATTAGCCCCATCCCATCCACCCAACGCACCAAATCGGAGTAGTAGCGTAACACATACCTGATTATTCTCACAAGCAATCATCTCCCCAAAACTAACCCCATTACAAACGCAATACCTCGGCTCATTAGGATCAACCGGCACCCCATCCTCATCAACCTCCACATCCGGCTCCTGCACCACCGCCTCCCCCTCCTTAACACCCCTCTTCCCCGCCTTGCGCTTCGGCGCCGCCGTTCGCTTGCCTACGCTGATAGCAGCCGCGCCTGGCTCGCCAGCTGCGACGGGGCCGGGAGCGGGTCGCTTGGCGCGGCGGCTGGGGGGGCGTGTTGGGACTTCTGGGGCGGGGGTGGCGCGTGCGGTGCTCGCGCGACGGGTGCGGCCGGGCTCTACACTAGCTGCTTTACCCCGCGAAGGGGGACGGCGACCTGAGGAGAGTACGGGGAGGTTGAGGTCCGGCAGGGCGTCGAGGGAGGGGATAGGTGTTCTCGTCGCCGAGCGCCGGGCGCGCGAGGTATCCGGCGTTGGCGCTAAGGCGGGCGATTTAGTACTTGAGGATAGTGCGGACGGCTTCTTCGTGTCGCCGCGGAGGATTTTCTTGTCCTTGACGGGAGGTAGGATGGGCGTAGAGGATTTGCGCGGGGAGGAGGCGCGGAGGGGGATACTGGTTGTGGTTGTCATTGTTGTGGGAGGAGCTGTGGCGGAGCCTTCGGCGGCGGGTGAGAGCTCGATGGTGGCGCGTGTGCGTTTTACGGTTTGGGGAACGATGGAGCGGGTGGATTGGGGAGGGCGGACGGGGGTTTCGGTCTTGGCCTTTTTGGCGGCTGGGGTTTTAAGGGTGTCGGCCTCAGCAGTTGCTCCTTCGACGTCTGCTGTTGATTCTCTCTTTCGTTTCCGTGCCGCTGCGCTCTTGGAGGGTGTTTTCGCCGTTGGTGTTTCGGCAGAACCATTTCTGGCTCCGTTGTCACGAACTGTGCCGAATAGCCCTCTCATTACCCTTGCGGTATCAGCGAGTTTTCGCGCTGATTCTTCCGCTTCTACTGCAGCTAGCTTTGCGAGAGATTCCTTCTTGGCTTTCTTTTGTTCGTTGAGCTTCATTCCCTTGTTCACTATGGGGAGTTCTTCGTCCTCCTCGAGGTCCTCATCCATAGCTGCGCCGTTACTTGCAGCTGCAGCTCCTCCATGTGATTCCCATGTACGGTCAAATGGCAGGCCGGCAGCTTCTGCCTCGGCCTTAGCTGCTCGATAATGCGACAGAGATCTTTCCAGAATAGCGAGCTCTCTGTTTATCATCGTGGTGCTCGGTTGCCAGACTGCGTTCTTCTTCATGCGTTTCCGTAACTTGGCCAACTCGAACTGAGTCAAACGTCCCCAAGGCCTGTGCTCACTTCCAACTGGTGCTCCGTCAGGCGGCGGCTTCAGTTTTGCTAAAGCATTGCTCGTGGAGATGCCTGCGACTTGGCTGTGGACATTGGTCCCCATAACTCCAGGTGGTCTAGGTGCACGAGGCGTCTTCGGTGTCCTATCAACCAATTTAAGCTTCGGCACCTTCAGTTTGATCCGCTTCGTGCCACTGGTGGAAACACGTCTGTGAGATGGCTTAGGTGTCGCAGGTTGTTCATCTGCAGTCGCCGAAATATCACTCTCCGAGTCGTACGTATCCCAATCAAATTCGTTGGGCGCAAGGACTTCTCCCGGAACTGTAATTCGCGGGCCTCTTTTGACTCGGGCACCTTTATGTGCGCCAGGTTCTCCGAGGCGGAGTGTGATCTTCGGAATCCGTGTGGCCTGGGGCGACACTGATTGAACCGCATTCGCCGCTTCTTCTTGAGCTGCTGGAAAGGCTTCCAGTAGCCCCTCAAGCTTTTGTTGTATATATATCAGCTTTTGGTAATGGCGATCGATATTTGCATCCATGCGGTAGGCTTCAGCTTGCGCCAGAGTTCGGTTGCTGACTACGTGGTTGAGCTGTTCCGATATGTCTTCTCGCAACTGCGGCGGATCAAGGCGTTCGGCAGGATCCATTGCCGGGAGGTTTCCATACATCCTGCTCAGGTCTTCGAGTTCAGCAGATGCGATTGTGTATTTGTAGTCGAGCTTTTCTATGAGGGCCAAGGATCGGTTCATATCTGACGGAAGGTATTCGGTGAAGTCGAGGAAGTCGGTAACGGTAGCCTGCGCGTCCGGGTCGGACGGCAGCTCTATGCTGACCATGTTCTCGTCCATATTGCCCATTCTGCCCATGGATTGCATTGTATGCGCTGAGTTGAAGCTGCCTTTGGCAATAATATCCCGGCGGGGGCGCAAAGACGTGTGAGGTGCCTCTACAGAGAGTATTTTGGAGGCATGTTCCAGCCGGACGGGTCTTAAAGAGGCAGTGCTATCGAAGCTTCTCTGGTGTTTGTGGTCGTATTTATCTGTGAGATGAGCAGAAGGGTTTCGGTGTAGTGCTTGGAGGAGACGAGTGAAAGTCGATGCGCCTGAAAGACAATCAGTCAATACAATAGCTTCAAGCTCGCGGTCGACGCGCCTCATCACGTGATTTTGCGCTAGCGGCCGCAGTGAACGACGAGACTAAAATCGTAGTCAACACAGCTGAGAATTAATAACTATAACTAAATCCAATGTAATTTCTCCCTTCAGCTCAATTTTTAATACTTTAGCTTGTAGAAATGCCCTGATGTAATTATTATAACAATATTTATTCGTGCCTGCTAGCTTTCCAAAACCCGACAGATTCAGCGCTCTCGTGTCAGCGCTTTGTGTCAGCCATAATCATGCGTGGACAGAATGTATCACGAATACGGCACCAGTCATAAAGTAAAAACCCCCCTTCAAAGTAACCTAAGCTCCAAGCTGAACTCGCGCCTAGAAAGCCGCGACTACGTAGAAATGCCGACTTAGTGGTGCCTGACCAGACTGTGGCCAGACAGAGGACGTCGTCGTCTCAGCCACACGCATCTGAACGGCAGAGTGTATTAAGCTATCGTAGCAGCAACTCAACTTATATGAGCCTAATCGCATATTAAACCCTGCAAAAAAATAGGCTACACTTTTAAATTATCGCTTCCGAAATATTTCATAGTTACATAGCTACGAGACTCGTATTGAGGCCAGCATAACTATAACATCTGTTGAGGTGACGAAAACTTGCGATAGCTTAGGTAGATGCATTCAGCTGAGCAAGGTTAGCAAGGTAACAGGGTAAGCTACGTAGGTGAGGAAGGCAAGTATAGCTAAGCTAAGAAAATAGTATAAACGTCTAGTCCGTTATTGTCACACATTAGACAATTGGGGATTATAAACGGAAGCTTTTGGTTTTTTATTTTAGTTAATATCAGGTTCTCTACAGAATCTATTTAATTCAAATAAAAATATAATTGCTCTTTAGACCTGTAGAGGATTCCTCGTCCCTCGTTATACATATTAAATTGCCTCTAATCTGAATGTTTTCCTGTTCCTTTGTAGCATTATCATCGTCATATTCATCATCGCTCGAACTAACGACAATTTCTTCGTCACTGTCATCATCATGACCCATGGCAAGGTGGTGGGCTTTAGCACGTTTTGGGCGACCTATTGCAAGGTTTTTTGTAAGGGAGAGGGCTGCTCGGTCGAATCCGTATGACTGCTTTACAATCGAGTAAGAAACAGCAAAAATTTCCTCCTCCGCCACGCACATTTCGCGCGCTTGGTGCACGGTAGTGGTTATTTTTGGATTGGCGCTGACATCTAAGAGGTCGGGTACTGGAATGGCAGCCAGAGCAGAGTAGAGACAGGAATAGTAACTTTAAGCCCGTTTGTTTCCTTGTAGCTGGTTTCAATCTTCCAGATGGCGCCCGTTGTAGTTAAAAAGCCAGTTACAAGGTAGGCTTGATGCAATCTGTTCCTGTTTAGGAGACTGTGAACATCACGGGCATAATATTCATTTTGCATCAGCGTCTGAAAGTGCTGCTCTGGGTTCGAAAGAGTGTAGCGTTTTACGAGCTGGCTCTCTAGTGATCGGCTTTCTTCCTTGTTGCGGGCGAAGTCGAGACCGAATAGGGCCGTTAGGCCGATGTTGATTTCTCTCTCTTGGATAACCCTCAGGAATTCTTTTCTGTTCGTAGAAAGCGAAGGGGTTGGAAGAATGGAGGGTATAACGTCCTGGGTGCTGTGTGAAGGTTCTCCTGGCGCAACTGGATGAAGAGGCGCAAACTTTGTTTGGGGGAGAGTTTTAAGAGTAACTACCCGGCACATGAAGCTCTCAATCTCAGACGCGGGAACTGTCTCATCGAGAAGAAAGAATCTCCGTGCAGCAGCCATTTTGTGAAACTTTTCTTATAGAAAGTGCCTAGCATAGGTTGAAGAGTCGAGTTGAGATCAAGGATAGCCTGCTCTTTATCTGCTTAGAAATTGTAAACCTGTTTGAAATTCTTTTCTCTTGATGCTTCTTATATTTCGTCTCTGTACATTCGGTGGCTGAGCATACAAGATATGATTGAGGCTTAAAGTCTGCAAAGAGGACACGATTGTTACTGTGCCAAAGTGCTGCGCCTCCATAGTCAACTCTGTTAGTACTCTTAAATGACACTCTTCGCTTAATCGCAAGAAACTTCACTTGTGAATGGTGGGTGATGACCAGGGGTGTGTTGGTTGTTGGTTTCAGGTTCGGATTGCTGGCATTTCCGAGTTGGACCTGTGCCTCTAACGCTCCTTCAAATAATCTCGAAATGAAGTGTACGACACGGCATCTTACACCATCTAACTCTCTACTGCAAGTATGAGCAGATATTTCCTCTTTTTATTATAATAGAGTATAAGCAACATCAGCTCTACCCCGGCAGGAACCTAATCATGGCGACAGCTCCTCCACCTATCAAAGTACAGCTTTTCGCACGGCCACAGCTGCAGCTGCAAACCCCTACTGTGGGAGTAACGTCGTCGTCTTCGTCGTCGTCTTCAGCATGGATTGTTGATGTATACGTAGCTGGTGAACAAGTCTTGCATAATGTGTATTTGAAGGATCCTTTGAATGCAGATCAGAGATCTCATTGTCGCTGGTATCTTGAACAGTATGTCCAGAAACTGCCTTACTCTACCGACCTAGCCAATGATGCAGCACATCTCTTGGCCGCATATCCTGAAGGGCTTTTAAGTCAGTTACGACTCCAAGATGTTCTAGCTCGCTATCTCCCACAAGAAGCTCCTATGGATCTGCCTCAACGTGTTGTGTCGATCGAGATATGTGACGAACTGATTGCAGGCGAGGACCCTCAGAATACCATACACCAAATCTTCTGGGAAACGCTAGAAGGTTCGACGCTGCTGAGCAACTTGGGCTGCAGTATTATCGTGCACCGGGGCATTCAGCCATTAGCTGATCCCAGTCTTTCTCTGCTCCACGATGTGCAATCGTGGAAGCACGCGGATAGGGCAGTTACTACTATTAACATTCTCCTTGTCATTGGTAGAGACATATCAGAGGATTCGACTACATATAATGACATCTCGCCAACTCTTGTATTAAATACTTTACTAGAGGTCCAGAGACAATTAGAGGAGAGTGATGCTGCTGTACAACTGCACGTCGAAATCGTTCGACCAGGTACTCTCACAGCGTTCAAAGCGCACCTCCGGCGATCAAAGGACATCCATGGACAAGGCTACTTCCATATCGTTCATTTTGACATGCATGGAAGAGTCGGCACTGATAAAAAGAAATCCATGACATACGGATTTCTCAAATTCTGTAGAGACAATTCGGATGGCACTGTGCTCCAACCAGCGCATAGAGTCGGCACTATCATAAAAGAATACGGCATCCCCTACGTTATTTTGAACGCATGTGAATCAGGAAGGGCAAATTGCGGTGACGATGCCAATATCGCCAAGGTATTCCAGAAGCAAGGCGTGCGAACCATACTTGCAATGTCCTTCAAAATTTCAAGTAGTGCTGTAAAGCTCTTCTTGTCAACTTTTTATCACGGGCTTTTAGTGGATGGATCCTCTTTTGCCGAATCTGCGGCTATTGCACGGCGCACCCTTCGTCTCAAGTCCAAACGTCCAGCTAGGTTTGGATTGCATAGAGACTTATCAGATAGCTTTGTGCCAGTTGTTTACGGATCTGCTGGTGAATCGATTTTTATCTCTACCGATCATGGGGAGCAACGCCATGTCGCGAAATCTCCATCCCCTTCAATAGCTGAGCATGACAACGATATACTTCCTCCGGTTTCAAGGGTTTTAGGTCGTGATTTTGATATCCTGCGATTGGAAAAGGTGCTTCTTCAGAGTGGGTTGGTCTGTGTCCATGGATTGGCAGGAGTTGGAAAGAGCGCCTTTCTCAGATATGCCGCATCTACGTGGAAGAAAACTGCCTTCGTTGATGCTGTTATTACCGTTGATTTTGCAGAAAGAGCGATAATGTCTGAGCAGGATTTTTTAAATGCCGTCTTAGGACAACTTCTCCAAGTCAGTGGTCAACAATTTCGAGCACTTCTATGAACGCTCAAATCATTATCCCTTCAATCACACGATAAGGACACAATTAAGCATATGATCGCAGAACTTCTCAATACCTTGAAGGTAGCCATTATCTTGGATAACCTCGACGCTCCCTTTTCACCTTTTGGCTCATTCCTCGTGCCAGGCAAACTAGACGAAATTGACGCCTTCGAAATCTGGGAGTCAATCAAGTCTATGTTTCTCCCCGTTGAAGTTCCAGAAACTGACAACGGATGGTACTTGATCTGTTCGACTCGGCGCCAGAACAAAGAGTGGCTTTCGAGTCTCACAGGCAGCCAGCCATGCGCCCTGTACTTTGAACTCCGCGGCTTGGAACTGTCTGATGCCATTGAGCTTTCGCAGAGTATTATCTCTGCAGGCGGAGAGAATATAGACAAATGGACGTATGAGGATGGCGATTGGTTAGAGGCAATAATTGATTTACTACAAGGCATCCCGCTCGCATTGCTAGAAATACTTCCTGCTGAGTGACTACTCAACATACCATGGCGGCTGTTTCATGGTCGACTTCACAGTGGGCTTGTTACTTCGCCCGCCGACTTGAACTGGTTAGATTCTAGTACATGTTCCTTCCTAAACGAAATGCGTCATCTGTCAACAGCGTTATCAAAACATGACTTTATGATCTTGTCACTCTTCGGCAATTACTGGCATGAAGCTCCCCCTCTACCAGTGCTTCAGCGTGTATTCAATCTTTCGATTGAAGATTTGACTGAGCATGGCTTTCAAGAGGAATATAATTCCGATGAGTTCTTAGCACGGACAATTACACTATTAGCCTTTGCTGTAGATCGAGGGTATTTGCGGGTTAATTTGCACGGGAACGAGCCCTACGTCCACCCTCTATTCACCATTTACAATCGAGCAGTCGCTTTTAAGACTGGTGAACTCATAGGTGGAGCGAGAATGAAAGAGCTCATAGTAGACTCTATTTACAGTCTCTATTTTCTTTCGCCTGAATCAAATAAGCCTCCTGTCGGAAACTCAAACATTCTTACCTGCATTAACTTTTGCCTTCTGGGCCAATCGGTCATCACAGTAGAGCAATGGCCAATGCAGCTCTTTGTGGCGTCTATTATTCGACTTTGTTTCTTTCCTACTGGAGCGGCTCCTTGGATGTCGGAAAAATATTATCAACTTCTTGAATTGTTTTCCGGATACTTTAAAGCACCTATAAGCGATGAGCTATATGGAGTATTTTTTTCCATTATAGCGTTATCATGTATCAGTTCTCCAAGTCGCATTATTTGGACCACAGAGCACTATGAAAAGATAAATCAGTTGGGAAGCAACATGCTACAAATGCTCGGAGAACACTACGGATGTGAACTCGACCCTAAGGCTGCACTCTCGAAAGGATCCCTGCTACTTATAAAACTACTACTTCTGCTTATCTCTGAGCGTGAGGAAGAGGCTGAAAGTACTTGGCAGGCCCTAAAGTGTTTAAAATACAAGTTACTCCATCACATTGGAGAGGGGCCATACAAAGAACCTTCTCTAAGTTCGACCTACGAAGTGGACGGAACTGTAATAATGCAGGATGAAACATCCACTATAATCCTCGGTTCAGGAATAGGAATATCCTACAAAATATTTGGAGCCATAGTGGATATGCTTCTAGAAAACGAGGAGGAAGTCTCAGCGATGAGAAAGAGCACAATTTCAAAAGAGCCTAAAGTGAGCTTTAGAAGAGATGCTCAAGTAACGGAATCGTTTCATCAATATGTTAAAGGGTTCAACAGAAACGACCTCGAAGAGGCCTCTCGATGCTCCGCGCGCAACCTTCAAGTTACAACAATAGACAAGGGCGACGAGCGCGTTAAAGCCCTTAAGTTGCTTGAACATGCGAGTGACAATGGCGACTGGATTCACATGTTTGAACAACATCGAAGCATGTTCTTTAATGCAATGTATGGGTTCCTCTACGACGAAGCTGAAGAGCATCTCAAGGCGCTAGGTAGGATCTGTGAGAACTTATCAGGCGTCGCACCAGGCACAGAACTTGCCCAGTTAGAAGAGATTGTTCAGAACCAGAAGAGTTTATATATGCTTAGTGCCAGCGTGTTTCCTTCAGCAGCTGGCGGGAGAAACGATGCACTTGAAGTTGCTCAGAAAATACGTCTCTCTATTGCAGAAATAGCCCCAGAGCAGTTTTCTCTGGCCGAAAAGAGCTCTGCTAAGGTCAAAGAGAAAGAAAGAAGTGGTGGTTACCCTACCCAGGTTTCTAGAGAATTGTTTATGAAGCTCACGAGAAAGCATGGCAGAAAAACGCAAGATCCTATGTGGTTGGTGAATCTCTTGGGCACGTTGGAAAGCTATGCCAAATATATCACCAACGCAAATGAAGCGTGGAATTCCGACAAACTTGACTCCTGTGTTGGATACTTGGATCTCATTGACGAGCTTATCGAAAGAGAGGAGTATCTGTACGATCTAATAAGTGAACGACCTGATACCTTCAAGGAGATTCGATACGCGTGCGAGCGTAAATCTGCCGCCCATGAATTGTTGTCCAAGTTCAAATCCGCTATAGCCAAAGGGGACCATGAAGCTGTCCGGTCTTATTTAGAGGATATTGCTGCATTTAAAGGTTATAGAGACCAGAATTAGATGAGCGCTGATGATCTTGCTACGATGCGCGTGGTTGCAGAGAAGGGGCACTTGGAACAGCTTATGCTTCATTTGACAAACGCACAGTCGGCTAATAATCTCCAGAAAAGCAGAGCAATTTACGAGGACGTCGTAAAACGATGGGAAGATGGCGGGTTCCCAAGTGTTGGTAAAGACCAAATGCATTCATTTAAATCTGAAAACCTAGAGTGGATGATGGATCAAGCGATTGAGGCAAAGCTGTGGGAGCAGGCTATTAAATTTTGTGGTGGATATTTAAAGAGTTTAGAGGTAGAGTTAAGGGAAGATCCCCGAGCCCAAGACAGAATTTTAAACAAAAGAGAACAGTGCGAAGAAGCCCTTATTCAACAGTCTATGAGTATAGCGGAGGCAGAGCTCGATTTCGAAAGATGCATCCAGCTTGTCGACGACTGGGGTGCGCTTTGGGACTCCCAGAACCAAACAAGAGAAAGGCGGCGAAGCACCTTCTTGATCATTAGCCAGAAGCTGCTAGATTTTCTCAAAGGCTGCTACCTCGATCGCTGCATTCCGTGTGCCCGTTGGGCTCGCCTCCAGGAGCAAACCACTTGCACCTTTGATGATCGGAGACGGGGTCAGGAGAACAGGGGCAGGGACACCATGTCAAGGCCAGCCACTCGCCGCCATCATAACAGAAACGCGCTGCAGGCTCCGTTCGGGTGCATACACCACTGTCAGGGAGGATATTGCTTTTTTTGACTAAGTTTGGAGTGGCATAGCAAGGCCAACCACTCATCGTCATAATAGGAACGAGGTGGGGCTCCGTTCGGTGGTAGAAAGAACTGGCAGAGGATGTATTGCTTTTTCAATTATCTGTGCACGTATATATTACAGAGCAGTATCACATACGTCGAAATGAAGCAAGTGTTTTGGCAAAATCGTCTTCAAAATCAAGATAAAATTAGCTCTTTGTGTATAACGCGTGTCATTGACTTTGATGATATTGACATTTCCCTTAATCTGATCTTGAAGAGATGTATGTAATGTCTCCTGGAATTCGCTGCCGAGGCTGGGGCGGGCAACCGCCTTAAGAATATCATCTCCCAAACTCCACCAATACGAGTGCTACTGTGAGATCCTCCCATAGAAGATTGATGAAACTAATACGCTACATTCTTAGTCGTCGACACTATCCACTACGAACGCTATGTGTGAAGTGGCCGGATAGGTTGTGAATTCGAACTTCTCTCAAATGCTAGATGTAGGGAAGGCAAAACTAAGACATTACGACAACTTGAAGGAGAACTCAACGAATGATCCCATCATCCCCGCGTTACATATACAGCCGTACCATCGTACGACCTTGCTCTGGCTATATAAAGTCCGCGTACTTCCCCTGGCGCTTCTCGGTGAGGGCGAGGAGAGGGAGGAGGTGGAGGGTGAGGGTGGGGGTGAAGTGCATGGTGATTGTTGTTGAATGGGAGAGATATTAGAGTTTATTTGTTGGTTTGACTTTGAATTGTTTGGAGTGGTAGTGATGAGAAGAGTGATGTTTACTATAGCAGACAGGAGGACTTAATATATCCATTTCGCAGCTGCCAGCTAATATCGCATCCTCCTCCTCCCCCCGCTCAAGGCGGCTGGCTGAAAGCGAATCCTTCGCAACATATTCCCCATCAATCACTGGACGTCAAGCTGATCGGCGCAACTAAATCATATAAACACAGATATAAAGGTGATTTGGGTCAATCGTCCGTTGATCAGAATATCTCAGGAACCATAAGACTATACTAACTTAGGAAACGCTGCATTCCTTCGCGGTTGCTTCTGCTAAATGTTGCGATTCTGAGGACCTGTCAGTGGTATTTAGCGAGGCTGTGGTGGAGGCTTAGCTGTGCTATTTTAGGATCCGTTCAAGGGGCTTGTCGGCTTGTTCTGGTGAAGGATCCCAATCAATCAATCACGCCCCTTTAAGTGGGGCACGAAGTGAGCACATATAAGACCACTTCGGATGTTTACTCGAGCATGCTCAATAACAATGCCGAATCTTTTCCGATTTGGTCTTCGCGGTCTTGGTTTCTTCCTATTTATCTGCCTAGCTTTTTGCATCGCTTTCTTTGCTCATTTGTTCTCTGACCATGCCGGCATTGCACTAACTCAAGAGGAAGTCGCCCAAGCGCATCACGCCGTCACGGATGACGTGAAGAGGCCGCCTACGATCCCTCGCATAATTCATCAAATATATCACAATTGGACCGATCCCAGCAATGAAGATCTCCCTTCTGACTGGAAGGAGACCCGGCAAACTTGTCTCGATTTCAACGAGAATTGGGAACATCGGGTAAGTACTTTGTTCGGCAAGTGCGAAGTGACGCTGTCGAGAAGTAATACCTGCTAACTCGAATCTCAGCTCTGGACAGAGAAGACATCGCGCGAGTTCCTTGCTGAAGAATACCCTTGGTTTCTGCCAACCTATGACAAGTTCAAGTACCCAGTTCAGAAGATCGACGCCCTTCGATACTTTGCTATGCGCCATTTCGGAGGCATTTATATCGACCTCGACAATGTAAGCTTGCCTTCGCTAAACTTGGGTAATGCGTCAAGTTTTAATAATTCTTCTCAGGGATGTACGGCGAGTTTAGAGCCATTGCGCTATTATCCGGCCTGGGTTACTGACGGTGGATGTGGAGCTCTAAGTAACAACATCCTTGGCGGCGAACCGAATCACCCTTATTGGGTATTAATGACTGAATCTATCATCCCCTACGCCTGGAACTACCCTCTACCATACGTTACTATCAGCTACGCAACAGGCCAATGGTTCGAAACAGAAATTTGGGAGAAATATCATCGCCAACTATCAAAGGATAAACCGGTTCTTACTCGGATTATCATGGATGGCCGACCAGGAGCATCCCCATGGGTGTTCTTCACCCAAACTCGAGGAGGTACGTGGGATAATTGGGATAATCTGCTATTCAAATGGATTGGAGATAACTTGGCCATTACTTCTCTTGTGATCATTGGATTTGTGGCCTCTATGGCAGTCACGGCTATTGGCGTCGTGCGAATCGCAAAACGCCGTTGGGAAAATAGGAAAGGCTACACTCGACTGGGTGACTTAAGTCATAAGTCACATTGCAGAGACTCTTGACCTTGAGGTCGGTCAGTCTGAGACATTGGCTTCACCTTGCTAGATGTACCACAGCGTATGTGAGAATGGATTGTAAGATCGGTCTAAACGTTGGCCCATCATTACAAGATCGGCGCATCGTGGAACGCCAATGGCATTTCGTTCTTGCCTTTTAAGACGCAAGGCGCCCTCTGTCGCTGGGCGGGCTGACTGTCCTAAGACGAGTTGTTTGAGCTGATCTCAAGGCCCCGAGCTAAATTTATGTTAGCTTGAAGTGAGCGTGGGTAACTAAACGGAAAGGCTGTCTACGGCAGCAAGCAAATACAGCCGTAAACAGTCGCGAAGTCGCCAACATACAGTGTATACTAGTTATAAGTGATTAAGGGCCTTTATTTCGTTGAAGCTGTCATTAAGACCAACCGTTGGCGATAAGGGTCTGGATGCGCTCTTATCGCCAAGGTGGCATTGCTGAATCAGCCCACCCAAGGTTTGGATCTTCTGTATAAATGCATAATTGCTAACATCTTGTTCATTGTCGCGGACAGGCCCTACGAACACATTTGGGCAGCAAGCGTATCGACAACTCTGATGGACAGATTATGGCCCGACAGTATCAATGTATGTAAACTATTTTCATAAAATGGCACTATGTTGTGAGGGACCAATATATGTCGTGTTTTATAGTTGGACTTTAATTTACTCGCCGTGAATGTAATCCGCTTACTCGTTGCGAACCCATGAACCAAATCCCATCTCTGTTTCCTCTGGAGACAGCCAGGATCAGATATATGTCACCGTGTGTGCTTGGGTGAGCTCAGCTTGCCGCAGCTGGGTTATCATTCTCTCTGGACGACCCAACGCGTTTGCACATTTCCAACAAACACGTATGGAATGAATCGGTAGGCCAGCTACCTGCAATCGAATTTCCTTCTCCTTCAGAAACAAGATCTCCTGGGTTTCTTCCTTAATTGGACAGCTATCACAATGGGCGACAATATCGATCGTTTGCGAGCCCTTCTGGGAGAAGGAGCCTGGGAAGCTCCTGCTTCTAAAGAAGAACCCCAGGAAGGCACAGCAAAAGATCCAGTGGACTACCTATCAACAGACCCGGAAGATGACGAGAAGATCCTCAGCATCTCGCGTGTACTTGGTGGTGAAATGGACCCCAAGAATATCATTGGCATGCTATTTCACTTTCACTTGACTTCAACATTGTTTGATTAATCTCAAAGCTAACATTTATATCTCTTCTGTAGTGCCAGAATCTGAGCCAGAGCTTCCTGCTTATGATTTAGAGACTGGAGAGCTCGCACCAGCTGGACACAATTTTGTGCCTCTGAAAGCTCTGGAAAAGTACCACCACACGTATGTGGAAGGTGCCAATCGATACAAGGTATGGGAGCTCGTTCAAGTTCTGCCAGAATAAACTAGACGCTGACTTGCACCTTTCCAGGTGAATCGTAACTACTTTGACAAACAGAAGTTCTATACACACAAATGGGATTTGTAAGTTGCTGACCCTGCGAGTCCCCGGAGAATGTTTTCTTTCTCCGACACAGCCCAACTCCCACCCAGTTCAGTTTTCAAAACGGCACTTTTTATTTGAGCTTCTACACATCCACTACCTTGAATGTGTCACTGACTGTTAAAGCTTCTACATCTACCCACCGCCTGAGTTGTCTCCCAACGCAAGTGTGTTGGTGCCACTAGCCCAAGTGGAGCATTTCATCTGGATTATAAACAGACACCTGAAAACCCACCTCGGCATACCAATCATGGAGAGAGACCCCGGCTTTATCATCGACTGCCCCGACGATGGCACGCCCCGTCCAAGATACATCGGCCGTTCGAACGACTACGAAACAGCGGTCCTTACCAAGAAGGCCATCCCCTCCAAAGGGTATAGGCCACCAAACGAGCCTGCTTCGAGCACCAAACCATCCGATGAATCCCTGGAGGCTTTTAAAGAGAGGATGGAGGAGATGCTCGAGATGGACAGAAAGAAGAAGCAAGCTCTCAAGTCGAAGAAGCAAGCTGAGCGGTATGCGAAGCAGCAGGGATGGAACCATGTGACGAAACGTGCGCAGCGTTACCTTGGACTCAGAGAAAGGCAGACAGAGGTTGATGAATGGGGCATCAAAATTCCAGCTCCTGCGCCTGGTGATGGTCTGGCGAAAATCGAAGCTGATCTGGCTAAGCTCAACATCAAGACGCAGATTGATGTCACCAAACCCGTTCCCTTCGAGCAGGAATCATCAGTGGTCTTCATATGTGTTGACGTCGAAGCCTATGAGAAAAACCACAGGCTCATTACGGAAATCGGAATCGCCACTCTTGATACAGCTGATATCTTGAACGTTGTCCCCGAAGAGCGAGGCATCAACTGGTTCTCAGCCATCCGCGCTCGCCACTTCAGAATAAAAGAATATGGCCATCTGAACAACACAGAGTATCTCCAAGGCTGCGCCGACATGTTTCGCTTTGGGTAAGCAGAACCCCCCCCTTAACCAACACAGCCCTAACATCCCACAGGACAAGTGAATGGATCAAAATCGCCGACGCCCCCAAATCCGTCGCCGACTGTTTCAAGCCCCCTTTCTCCAACCCCCTTTCCGAAGCCGCCTCCCCCATCGACCCCTCCGAAAAGCGCAAAATCGTACTCGTCGGCCACGACCTTCCCCAGGACATCGCCTTCCTCCGCCAGCTCGGCTACGACCCGGGAAACCTCTCCAACCTCCTCGAATGCACCGACACCGCACACATGTACCGTGCCTTCCGACGGGAACCGAACAATAGTGGGCTGGGGAAGGTGTTGGCTGATCTTGATATCGCGGGGTGGGACCTGCATAATGCTGGGAACGACGCGGTGTACACGTTGCAAGCTATGGTGGCTATTGCTGTCAAGTCACTGGTTGAGAAACAGGGCATCCGCGAGAGGGAGAAAGAGGTTATTGAGAAGAAGATCCAGGAGGCGATGGAGGCTGCGGCGGAGGTGGTGAGGGAGAATAAGGAGGGGTGGAGTTCGGGCGGGGAGGATAGCGATGGGGGTATTCCGGGGCCGCCGTTGGGGGGGGATAAGACGACGCAGCACCAGCAGTATGGATCGCCGGGGGTGAATAGGAAGGAGAATTCTGCGCGTGGGGGAGGGAATTATGGGGCGGCGAGGGGGATGAAGTCGTCGTGGAGACGAGGGGGTGGGTCGAATCCGGCTCCGGTTCGTAAACCGGAGAGGGAGGGTAACGATGCGGCTCGATCTGCATGGTGGTAGTCGTTAAGTTTGACGTAGGGGAGTAATCGTTGATTTTCAGCCATGGTAGCTCTTTTAACCTGTATCATACATAGCGCCACGGGGTGGCCGAAAGCAGAGCTCATTCACTGAGGTAGCACTATTCTAGACTGTAGAATGAACAATGCAATAGCGTGACATTATTTGTTTTCACCAAAGTAAACCAGTACACCTATAACCCATCGACGCACACCACCCCCCTTTTAATCCCATAGAACGCATAAATAAACACCCCACGCACACATCCACCTCCATACCCCATAATAAACCAATAACACCATAAAGCACAATCCCCCCTAAACATCCACATCCCCCACCACCCCCAACGCAACCCCACTAACCACCACAGCCGTCACCCAAACCCCTGCATACGCCACCGCACCACACGCCTCCACGCCTCCAATCCCCATAACAAGGGCAAACGTATTCGCGCCCCCCCACGCCGCCAGGATCGCTGTGCGTCGAAGGACTTCTTTCATTCTCTCACTGTAGCCGCAGAGGTTATACTTTACATGCTCCCCTAAACTCGAATTCACGGCATCGAACTCCGGTTTTGTGGTTGAGAGACTCGAGGTTGAGGGGGACAGGATGAATGACCGTGCTGCGAGCCCGGAGAGCAGGGTGAGAGGGAGGAGGGAGATGAAACTCGATGAGTGTGCAGCGGCCACGGAGGGGAGGTTGTTGAAATGCGTTACCAATGTCGATGGGAGGAATGTAGCGTATGATCCCGCCAGAACGAGACTGTGTATGCATGCCGCAAGGAGGGTAGTCAGCACCTTTGCGCTCCCCTCCGTTTCCGGTGCCTCAGCAGCGCGGCGCGTTTTAGGCGGCGGGATGAGCGCGATGGGGAGGGTGGTCGAGAGAATCGTGATGACGAGGGAGAGGATCGTCGATGTCGCGGGGACGTTGTAGAAGTAGTGGAGTAGGAATAACACCGGGCCCTGGGAAAAGAGGGATAGGGCAGCTACTTCAGAAGCGCTGTAGCCGTTACACCAAGCGATACCGAGTTCAATCCTATATCAATCATCAGACCAACCCTATCCACGCGCCCGCCCCGACAGAGAAGAAGAAGCAGCAAAAAAGCAAAAGAGAGAAACTCACGATCTCCACCCCACCACCGCACCAAGCTCCCGCCATCCCTCCGCCCTTCGCGCAACATGTCCTACCCCCCCATCCCCAAACTGCGTCGCGAGTTGATGTAACACCGTCGAGATAGCCAGTCCCATCGTCGCGAGGACGGGGAGCCGGATCACAGGCGAGAGGGGCGCTCCGGCGCGCAATTCTTCTGCTGCTGATGATGATGGGGCGATGGGGGTCGAGGATGTGCGTTTCGCGACTGTAGTGGATTTGGGTGCGCGAGGTGTGGATGCGGTCGCCTTGGAGGATGAAGCCGCGGCTGTGGCAGCTTGGTCGCCTTTGCGGGTTCTCATTTTGTTGGTGATTTTCAGACGTTTTGCGGGATGTGAGGAATTGAGGGATTAGAGAGTCGAGGTGTGTTTCTTTATCGCTGGTATTTCTTTGTGTCGTGTCCGCGCACCGTTGTTGGAGGAGGTTGGTAGTGGGGATTGGATGGAGGGGAGAGGTGGGTTGCGGCTGGGCTGGGGGGAGTGTAAATAAACGAGTGACGTCGTCGCGGCGGGTATGATGCGGGAGTCCCTCCGACAACTGCTAGGGCGGGGGAAAGTGACGACGTAATTGACAGGAACTTTTTTTTAATTTTTTATTTTTCCTGGCAAGCACACAAAAAAATTACTGGAGCATGCGACGATCGGGTGTGTTTGACGTGTAGATCTGGGGATTTTTTTCATCTAACGTCGGTTTGACGCGTCATTGGGATTTTGGGATATTTACTGTAGGTTTGGGGACTTGTGCATTTTGGGGGTTCGATTTGGTTACGTGACTGATATGCGACTTGGATCTTTGTATGCATCTTGGGTGACTATGGGGATGGGATGCTGGAATCAGACTAATATGCAGCTGATGGCAGAAGCAGTAGCACGCAAACAAATCAGGTCCCTCGTCCCTCGAAAACGCGGTGTTAACGCGCTCCTCGTAAGACGTGAGAATGAGTCATTGGTCATGTTATGAATACCTCGATTGCTTCCTACATAATCGTTTATAGATGTCCATCCCCAAGGGATCTGACGGCGCGCGCTCTCGCCCTCGCCGCCCCCTTCAACAAGAAGCCCCCTTCCATCCTGCCCTCTCCCGCGGCTCGCGAGTCTCCCACTTCAACCGATGGCTAATGATAAGGGTTTCCATATCCGGTACTGAGAGAATATTTCGCCCGCGAGTCGCGCTGCGGCAAAAAAAAGGTGTGTGGTTAAAGACGCAATAAGGAAATCAGTTTGATTCACAAGTCCCTGGCGCCCCGCTATAACACAATAGTTCTCTGCACACCCCCTATTCCTCCATGCGGCCGAATACGCCGTCGTCGTCTTCGTCGCTGCGGCCGCGAGAGCGCGAGTCGTAGTCGTCGTCGTCTGCGACGCTCTCTTCGCTCTCCTCCATCTTGACGTCGCCGTCGTGCTCTTCACGTCCGCGGATGTAGCTCGTTGGCGCTGAGCCCTGGTGGTTGGGCGTCAGAGTCGTGCCGGAGAAGCCCTGGGCGAGGTATCTCGCTGGGAGCGGAGGTACGGGCGGTACATCTGGTGGGAGGGTGACGGGCCCGGTTCTGGGGGTGCCGAACGAGCAGCTGAGCAGCTCGACGGCCGCTGCTAGGCCAGCTTCGTCTTCTAGGCCGCCGCTGATCCCGGATGATAGGGGCCGGCCGCTCTGGCTCTGTTGGCCGTATGAGCCGAACGCGGATCCGTTGGAAATGCTTCCTACGTGGATCCCGTTTGATGGTGCGGATTGGTAAGAGCGGGAGAAGTTGTTTCCGCTGCTGTATCGCTTTCTGTGGCCCGCGAACGAGCTGCCAGTGTATGACTGGCCGTATGTTGCCTCGGTCTGAGGCGGGGGTGTGGTGTCGGTAGAGCTCAGGCCGTCGCGCGGGTCGGAGGACCCTGATGCGGCTGGCGACGCGGAGTCTTGGTCGGAGTTGAAATCCTTCGCGGATGGTGGTGGTGTTGGTCCGTCTTGGTTCATGGCGACCAGAACCGATGCTGCTTCGAGCAGTTGAACCTGCTGGTGCTTTGAAATCAAGAGTTTCGACGTGTACGACCATTCGGGCGTGTGTTCCCATCTGCAGCAAAAAGTCATGTCAGCAACAATTGATGGCTCGTCAACAATTTCAGGGAGCGAGAAGGGACCCGCAGCAGATTCCTGCTGCGGCGAGAGAGCAAGGGCGGGAGTGGGAGGGAGGGCACGAACAAATGCTTCGTTAGACAACTGCTGTGCTTGTATCCCTTCCCGCACTTATCACATCTCAAGTCGTTCTTCTTTCCGTCGCTCTTGACCGAGGATTGACCCTCGCTAGCGCGCCTCATGCGCGCCTTGTTGAAGCTATCACCCTCGTCGTCCATCTCGTCGTTCTGCTCGTCGTCGATCGCGCTCTCGTCGCGCTCAACCTTGCGACCCGCCATCAGCGACAGCCGATGTCCGGGCAGACTACTCGGCGGCGTCGCGAGGCCAGCGAACTTGGAGCCGCCGGACCGCGACGTTGTGTGCCGCCGTGATGACGCGGTCGGCATAGGCGCCGACAATGTGGCCTCTCCCATCTCGCGGACTGCTGCGGCCACGGCGGCCGCATTGGCGGAGCCGCTCTTCCTTCGTGTGACGCGGTGTGTCGGGATCAGCGAGCCGGCGGATATGGAGTGTGAGTGGTGGCGAGGATGACTGCTTCGCGCGGGTAAGCTGGAGCCCAGGGCGGAAGACATCGAGAGCCGGTGTTGGCCGAGAGGCCGAGCTGGGTGTTGAATGTCCTGTAGAGTAGCCATTGATCAGTATGGACGGATTGCAAGGTGAAGTGCGGTGCGGTGCGGTAGAATTGGTGACAAATTGGAGTGGGAGATCAGGGAAAGCTGGGCTGCATACCTTGGAGGAAGTCATGGCGGCAGTGGTTTATATGGACGGAAAGTGGCGGGTATTAATTTCAAGTCGATTGAATCATAGACCGGCCCTCAATCCTCGAAGCCGATAAGGTAGCAACAATATGAGGGTAGGGCAAACAAAATAGTCGGTTGGGAAGCAATAAAAAAAGTTGTTGGAATTATTGAAGCTCAGCTCCCTTTGTGCTTTGTGTGGTTGTAGTTGGTGGTAAGTGGTGGTGGTTGGTGGTTTCGTATGGTGGCAGGTGAGTGGTGGGCAGGTGAGAGGGTGAGTTGGATGTATTGGATGTATATTGGATTGGGGTGTGTGGTAGGTGGTAAGGGTGGTGGTGGTAGGTGTGGATGGCTGATGGATGGTGGAGGTGGATTAGAGAGAGGGTGGTGGGGATGGATGGAGATGGATTGTGGATGGCTGATTGTTGGGCGCAGGCAGGTTGTGGGCTACAGACGCCCGTAAGTATTGGTTGGCAGTGAACACAGTACGGAGATACAAGAGTACAGCGGGGTACAAAAGGGAAGTGGTTATCTGTACTATCTGTCCAGCCCAGGTTTGGTCAATATTGGCCAGATTTGGCTGTAATGTGGCCGAGAGTGGTGTCAAATGGCCCAAATGGCCCAGATTGTGTGTGTGTGGCTCATTAGTAGCACCCCCTTTGTTAGTCTGTTAATCCTCCTAAGCCTGGTTGATCCAGCACCTTCCAACGCGCACCACAGGGTGAAATACGCGCCGTAAGCCCACGGTCCAGGGTTTGTAGAGTAGCCGAAGTAGACAAGTAGTCCAAGTACCCAGGTTCACTAATGCCGCAATCCGCGCTGTGAATGGCCCATCTTGTCCCTATAGGGTATTGAAGGGGACGTAAGCGAGCCGTAACAGGCAAAACCGCGTCCACATTCACTCTAGGGTATTTTTCTAAATGCGGGTGATACATGGGGATACATATTTACGCGACAGATAGTGTCTGGAATCGTGTTGCCCAGGCCGAGGCGACGACGGAGGATCTGGACGGAGAGATGCGAAGAGGGCGATGAAGGCCGATGGAGGGCGATGCGAGATATGCGATCTCACTCACTCACTCATGGCCCGTGTACACTGCCGTATATCGTATCGTATACTCCGTACTATTCCCACTAGAGGCTGTGTAAAGTGGATGTCCGTACCGTTAACCATCAAAAAATAATTATTATTTGTCGGATTGCGGGGAAGTTAAGAGTGATCGGTCATGTGGAATTTATTTATCTCGACTTACTAACTATCTACCAATACGTATAGTATAGTAGTATAGTAATTTCATCATCCTACATATCGTCGCAGCAATGTTTCAAGAGAAAGAGACTCAATTGACCGAATAGGAGGCCACAGAACGACAAAGTGAGTGCATAGCCAGTGCATTATAATTGAGGGTTGAGGGTAAATTGTGTCCTTTGCCGTCGTACACATGTTTCTCAGTCCACATGTACTGCACGCCGCCGTATGGAGGTTATGTACGTATATTCCGTATGTAGGTACACACGCGCACTTGGGAAAAGCGCAGGGATGGCTAAGGGAAAGGGAAGGGGAGGGGAGGGGGGAAGGAGCGAGGGGTGAGGGGAGAGGGCCGAGAGGGTAGATCGGGGAAGGGGAAACGGGCTCTAGGCTCAAGGCTGGAGGCACCAAGGCGTACTCCGAGTGTTAGACTCGACTCTAGACTCTTTGCACGCACGCCCTCTCCAATTCCCCGAGTAGAATTGAACAGTATTTCCTTATGTTATTCCTTATTCCGACATACGTACAACTCTACACCTTTCAACAACCAACACCTCCAATTCTAGTCACACCCCCAGGACCACAACACCCAAAAAAGCAAGGAAGCTTAGTTGCACGCCACCCCATCCGATATCATGCTGTCCACGCCCCTTCTCACACACACACAGCCCTCCATGACTATATTACTACACATACTCCTTACAGACACACTCCTCTAGTATCACCACTACACCCACCCCTCCCCTCCCCCATCAACATCACACGATCCCCACACTCCCTCCACACAAGACACAAATAAATGCCCATGATCCCAACATCCCCTCCCCCTTCGGCTTAGTGCGCACGTAATGGGGAGGGAGCGGGGAAGCTGGGCTGGGACCTGGGCGATGGGGTGGTCCAATGATGCGTGTGCGATCCTGTGACCGAGACCGAGATGGTTAACGAGGAGTACCTTCAGCCGTTCTTCTGTGGGTGCCTGGATTTATAGGTATAACTAAGCTATACTGTACTGTACAGTACGTGTATAGCGGCATGTCTCCGATTCCCGAGCCCGAGATGTATCCATCCCATCCCCGTGACATCGAGAAAGATTGGTCATGTGTACCGAGCCACCCTCTTACTAACAAGCAACGCGTCCTCTCGGTGGCAAAAAAGAATAAAAAAAGAGACACCTGTCTATGACACTGTCTATGACCCAAATATCCACAATCCCACCGTGAGGAAACCACGCTGCTTTACAGTACAGAAAAGTACCCCGTTGCGTGGGCCGCCTCACCGAGCAGAGGAGCCCACTGAGCCATTAAAGCACGTGCAAGCCGCCTCGATGACACGATCGGCGATGACAATTCCACCTCACTAAATCGTGACTCCGTCGCTCCACACTTCAAATCAATTGCCTATCTTCCATCTCCAGATCCAATATCCCGAATGGCGGACTCCAATATCCCGATGGTATCCCTCCCATCCCGTAGTCGGCGTCCCTACTCCGCACTCCCTATCCATCTCCCACAAACCCGATGATAAGGCCTACACCTCTTACCCCAATGCGTGAGCCAATCAACTGATTAACTGGCGATAAGATAACGACCTCCCCTCCCCATCTAGCCCCTCCCTTCTGTACTCTAGACCCTCAGCACAGCACCTCACCTCACCTCATCTCATATCCCTCTAGAACGCAATCATATACTCTCCCAATGGCCACGGCGCCAAAAACCATCGGTCGCGGCGGCGCGGGGAATTTCAGATCTCCCACCGCCGCCGATCAACAGGCCGCTGGAGAGACGCCTGATACACCTGATACGCGCACCGTCAACCCCCAGGTTTCTTCTATACGCAGTGGGCGCGGTGGCGCTGGGAATATCAACACTTCCTCTACCTCCCCCTCCACCGGACCCAGCGCGGGTAAAACAGCAGATCCAGCAGTGATAGTAAGCGAAGCGCCCAAGTCGGCAGCGAAGGAGGTGGTGTATGGGGGGCGCGGCGGGGCGGGGAATTGGAAGGTTGGGAGGGAGGAGGAGGAGGAGAGGAAGAGGAAGGAGGAGGAGGAGAGGAGGAGGGTGGTTGAGGAGATGGTGAGGAGGGAGGTGGAGGGGGGGTTGGTGATGCCGGGACGGGTGTATAGGGGGGTGGGGAGGGGGGAGGAGGAGGAGGAGGAGGATATGTGAGCCGAAGGGGGGGGGGGATGGATGTGTGAGCCGAGGGGGGGGGGGATGGATGTGAGGGAGGAGGATTGATACCCGCGGGATGAGAAGGGAGTCTTGGAAAGGGGTTGTGTATAACAGTCACCGCAGGCATGGAACTGGTGTTGTTTGAGTTATTTATGGGGAGTGTAAAATAAAATAAATATCGTTAATGATTATTCAATACTTTTTAATAAACCACTTATTCCAAGATTGTGCTAGAGGGAGAGTTTATATTAGCTGCAACGCAGGTATCAATGCTGAACTATTCGTAGTCCCTCTCCTTACCATTGAGCCGCACGAGTACTGGCGAAAATCCCAAAGGCTCAAACACATGCATTAAAAGCAATTTTCCCAATCCAACCACCTCAGAAAAAAGATTTGCTTCAAAGAAGGTGTATTTGCGTATATCTTAACGTCAAATTCCCACCAGAATCTCCTAACACAACCACAACGCCATTTTATATAGACCGAACGCCCATCACATTCCCAGCCCAAACTGACAACCCCACCCTCTAATCCAAATCCATTCCATTCTCCTCCTCCTCCCCTCCACCAACCAACTGCTTCCTCCTCGTCTGCATCTTCCCAAACACCTTCGCCCTGGGCGCCACAACCTCCTCCTCGACCTCCTCTCCCGCGGCCTCGAGCGCCAACCTCTCGCTCCCCCTCATCTTCGGCAACAAATGTGAGTTCTCCGCCACCAACTTGCGATCCGCAGCCTTGGCCCTCTCCTTGTTACCCTCCATGCGCTTCTTGTAGAACACACGCTCGCGCTTCTGCCTGATCTCGGCGACGCGCGACATGGCCTTGAGCGTCGTGGCGACGAGGTCGCGGTTGTAGCGGACGGGGACGTTGCGGCGGGCTGCGAAGGTGAGGGTGCTGTCGACGACCATTTCTTTGCCGGCGGATTTGCGGAAGGCTTTGGTCCACTTGAGTTTGCGGGGGTTACGCTTCATTTTGAACTGGGGGGGTGGGTTAGTGAGTGAAAGGATGAAGGGGGGAGGAGGGGATGCGTACGTTCTTGTGGCACTTGCTGCGGCAGAAACGGAAGAGTCGGGCATCGTTGCGGACGAAGGTGATGCCTTTGCTGGGGTAGCAAGGTTGCGAGCAGAAATAGCACGTCTCGATTCTTCACACAATAATCCGTTAGTCCCCGTCTTCTCAATCGCATTGCAAAAATCCAAGAATGGCACATACCTCATCTTGGCGGTTGTGGGGGAGTTATGTTGTTTGGGGCAAAAAGTAAACTCCTGCTTGCTGCTCGCCTGTCTCTTTCCTAAACTTTCTTGCCAAAATTTGACGTTGGCGCGGGTAGCGATAGTGCGATAAAGGCAGGGATGTTGCTGCCCGGGCCGACTGTTGCGCCGAGGCAAAATTGTAGATTGGCGCGGGCTCCGATTATTTGCCGCCCCGAACGGAAAGGAACTCGACGCTTAGGACTCTACGATTCATTACTACGGGCAAAAGGCAGCAGTTGTGAATAACTCGGAAGAGAAGTGAAGTAATAGCATATTTATACAACTATGGCCTCTGTTGTCGCAATCGGCGTCGGTGTCGCAGCCGCGGCGTTCCTGGTAAGCACGACACCTCGGACCAATCCATCAGGGGACAGGAAAACTAACACCCATCCTCCCAGGGACGAGCCGGACTCGTAGCCATGCGCAAATACCGCGGGGGCGCCGGAGCCGTCGGAGCGCTGGGGAAGGCATACTATAAAGGCGGCTTCGAGCCCAAGATGAACCGCAAGGAGGCGTCGCTGATTCTGCAGCTGAGGTGAGTTACCCCCTTCCTGCCATCGTCTACGGTTAGGTTGGTATTAGGTGCGGATTCTAATGGGGAAATAGCGAGCGCAACCTTACGAAGGAGAGGATCAGGAAGAACCACCGTACGCTTATGATGTTGAATCACCCGGATCGAGGGGGGAGCCCGTACTTGGCTACGAAGGTTAATGAGGCGAAGGAGTTTTTGGAGAAGACGTCGTAAGAAGCCAGGGGGAGGGCTTGTACTACTATATTGAAGCATCAGCGAGGCGTTTTTTTTGTTGTTACAGAATTGTATTGTATTGTACGATTTTTGGGAGCCGTCGGGTTAGATGGATGTATAAAAACTCTCCTCATATATCATGATACTATCAATGTAAAGAGTATTCCGACGTTGAACACAAGACGGGAGTGTGGCATTATGTATAAAATATTTAGGGATCTTGTTATTAATGGTATAGCATTGCTAGGTATATGTAATTATATACATATATGTTGTGTGTTATCTAAGTTCAGATTATTCCAAGAAAAACACGCAAGGCCTCCTTCGCAATCCACCCATCATAATGAGAGGAGTTAGTTGATTCAATCCCGTACATACATGTAAACGACCCCCACTTCCTTGGGCCGCCGGTCGACACCATTTTTTGAGCGTTAAAAATACAATAAAATTATACAAGTATAAGTATGCCATGCCATATAAAGGGGAGAGATGATGCAATGCAAGCACCAATCCTTCGTGAGGAACAAAAGCAAAAGCAAAATCCAGAACCATGCCACCAGAAACGACGAAGGAGATATTACAAGCAGATATATGCTGTCGATTACAACCCATCTCTTACATCACGCATACTTCTATCCAAAAGCGTATGCAGCCGTGAGAAGGATGATGGTTTAAGCCTTGGAAGCACCGCCTCTGCGCTTAGGGTTGTTCTGGCCAGGCCTCTTCTTGGATGAAGGCTTCTTCTGCTCCTTCCCCTCGATGAACTTCAACAACTCGTCGATGCTGCGGGAATCCATACCCATCGTGTTGCGAGGATCTCTGCCCGACGATGCCTCGGCAGTCTGGCCGACCGGCGGCTGTGCCTGTGTCTGGCCCAGCGACATGCCGGGAGACATCTTGATACCAGCGCGAACGCGGCGGGCCTGCACATCCTTTGCGTGTTTAGCGATCGAAACAGCGTTCTGGGTGAGCTGCTCGAGCCAGCTCTCAGCCTCCTTCGTGTTCTTGTCCTCGGCGCCGAGCTCAGTCAGGAAGATGTTGTAAGACTCGCGCATGCGGTTGACAGAGGCCTTGGAGTCCTGGTCGAGGGCGAGGGCCTGGGCGAGCTGGAAGAGCAGTGTGCCGGCGTTGATGGATTGCTTGCCGAAGACGCTTTCGCAGATGTCGAGGGAGGCCTCGAACCAGAGGCGCGACTCGTGGTAGAGCTTGAGGTGCTGGAGCATGACGGCGGCGTTGTTGGTGGTGGTGATGGAGTCGGGGTGGTTTTGGCCGTAGATGATCTTCCAGAGCTGGAGGGCGTGCTTGATGTATGTCAATGCGAGCTTGGTCTCGCCGTTGGCGTGGCTGAAGAGACCGAGGTTGAGGTAGCTGAGGAGGGTCTCGGCGGAGTCGACACCCAGGGTCCTCTCGGACACGATGACGGCCTTGCGGGCGAGTTCGACGGCAGCGTCCTTCTCTTCGAGCTGGTAGTAGAGCATGGACAGGGTGTTGTACACACGTGCGACTTCAGGGTGCATGATGCCGTAGATCTGCTCGTGGAGGGAGAGAGACTCCAACAGGAGTTCTTGTCCGAGCTTCTTCTGGCCTTGCAGGATAGAAATGCGGCCAGCCTCGAGAGCCTCCTCGGCAAGAGCGCTCTTGGGCGAGGCCTCCTTGATGATTGGAACAACATTCAGGACATCATCAGCGGAGAAGGTCATTGGTGGACCAGCTGGGACTGACTTAGGGCCCGAAGGAGAATCAGCGCGGGTCTTCTTCTTCTTCTTGCTTGAAGTGGTGGTGGCCGTGCCGTTGGTGTTCTCCTTGGGCGCCTCAGCAACCTTCGCAGGCTTGGCATTTGCGGCTGCCTCCTTGGTGAAGAAGTAGTCCTTGGAGACGAGTTGGAAACCCATCTTCAGGGACACCTCACGGAGCATCTGGACAGGCTTGATGGCAGCAGACCAGTTCTCCTCAAGAGTATACTTGTATCTCTTGAGCGTCTGGGCCTCGATCTCCTTTCTTAACGACTCAGGGGTGACATCCTTGAACGAAAGATCGGTATCAGCGTACAAAGCCTTCAACGATTCGTCAACCAGGGCAACTGGGCTCTCGTTGAACTCAGTGCCTAAGAGGCAGTTGAGAAGGTGAGCGATGCAAGCGCTGGTGAAAGGAATTGGCAAGTAGCGGAGGTAGTTGCCAGCGATGTGCTTGAAAGATCTGGAGATCATCTCCTGGATAGAGAGGATCTTCAGTGCCTCAAGACGTCTGCCCTCGGCCTGGCCAGCAAGCACTCCAAGGTATCTGATGTTGATACCACGCTTGTGGAGGAGACGGCTGAGCGATTCGCCATCCATAGGGAAGCCAACATCGCCCTCTTTCAGGTCGCGGACGAGCTCAGGTAAGACGGTGTCACGCAGGAACTTGCCGGCAGATCTGACCTCTTCCTCGTCCTTGGCCCATTCGGCGATTTCCTCCTCAGTCTGGGGCTCCTGTCCGCTGAATACGTCAGGGTTAAGGGAGAATGCGAAGTCGGTGATGTCGATTCTGTCCTTGTCAGAGTCGGCAGGCTTGGCCTCCTTGCTGGATTCGGCATCAGCCTCGCCCTCAGTGACAGCCTTCGTCGCATCCTCCTCTGCCTTGGCGGCCTGTCGCCTCTCCTCTAAGCGCTCGTTAACCCACGCCCTCATCTTGATCTTCCAGTATGCCTCCACCAATTCTGGGCGGAGGACGGTCATTCTGTGAGGGTAGGTGGCCTCGCCGGCTCCACCGTTCTGCTCTGGGCTGCTAATCGCAGTTCCGTTCTCCTCCATCCACTCAATATCCAAAGGTGTCACACGGTACAAATCAAGGACGTATTTCCTTCCATCAGTACCTAACAGACCCTTGGTCTCAACACTGCCTTCGAGCTCATGTCTCTTGCCAGCCTTATCCCACACAGCATGTTTCTTGACCTTCAAGGCCTTGGACAGCTTCTCGAAAACGGGAACGAACTTCTCGTCGGCAGCGATAACCTCCTTGCCGTCAACTGCACCGTAGTCGATCTGGTTCTCTCCAGGGTCGCGCTGCTTGAAGATACCGGGAACAATGCTCTGGCCAACAAGGCGCTTGCCGAGGTAATCGATGACGACGGTACCTGGAGTGAAAAGGCCATCAATATCGAGCTGGTTGACCATACGCACACCCATAACATCCTTGCCAGTTGCGACTCTTGCTGCCTCATCACCGCCCTCGGATGCGAAAGTGCCGACACCGTCAGCACCGAAGGAGAAGAAGACGTTGTTGTAAACGAATATTTGTGCGTCTCTGCTCTCAGTTGGGTTCAGGGGTGCGACCTCGCCTCTGGCGACTAATACGGCGCCACGTGCAGCGGCGTCGTTGTAGTCGGCGAAAAGCTTCGAGGTAAGGCGTTCGCGGAAGACTCTGTCCTGAGCGGTCTCCTTTGGCAGCTCTCTTGTGGATTGGAACTCCTCGTTCCAGTCTCTCAGAGTCTCGGTGTTCTCGATGCCCGAAATCAAGTAGCTCTCCTGAGAGCGGGTGAGATCAGACTGGTGAGTAGTGAGTGGTGACGACTCCGAAGGCACAATCCAGGGGCTTGCTGGGGTAGAGTTGGTGATCTGGAAGTTCGTGAGAGGCTCTTTTTGGTTGTTGTATTCTTGCAGCTTCTCGAATGCGGGTTCGAAGGCGGGAGACAAGTCCGAGATAAGTGCCAAAAGCGAATGCGCGGCGTGCGCCTTTGGTGCTGTTCGTGGAGTGGGGTCGAATCTGGCATTTGTCGACTTGTTGACATAGAAGCCAGAGACGTCGGAGGTGATCTGGTATTGCTCACCCTCCAACGTAGTCGCTTGGAGGTATAAGAGGTGACCCTTTTGGCGAAGGTGGTATGGTGGGGGGTTCCAGGGCGATAGGCCGACCATTTTGATAGTCTTAGGATGCGACTCCTGTGTAGGTGGGAGCAAAGTTGATAATGTTCCCGCCGCTTGGAAGTCGTAATCTGCCAATGGGTGAGCAGCACCGTCGGTTTTAGCTGCCGCCGCCTCCTCAGAGGCTGGGGCCTCTGACTCCGTAACGGAATCGTAAAGAGACAGGCCTGACAAGATACCTTGTAGGGTATCTGTTCGGTCACCAGCCGCACCAATAAGTTCGCGGACACGAATAACATGTATGCGTGCTTCCTTCTCCGTATATGGGTCCTCCACAAGCTTCAATTCCGACTCGGGCACGAGGTCCTTCACATCGGAAAGTTGGATGAAGTCGTTGATTCGCTCTCCGTTGTGCTCCAAATGGAAACAAGAATATTGGAACGTATCTGGCAGCTCAATAACAGATTGTCGGACATCGTGGACTTGCTCTTGTGATGACACCTTCAATTTCGTCAGTTGGTCCCAGAACGATATTTCCAGGGGTTATTACCATAAGTTGCATCTTGTGTGGCTTGTGGGGTAGGTTGACTGTCAGGGAGAAGATAGCTGCCCATTGCATCAGTTAAATGTTTTCGTTCCAAGCAGGAGATGCCAGTTTCCAGCAAGCTCCTTTAGAGGGTCATACTCTCAGCACCCTGATCTAACTCTTCCTCTCCTTCTTGGGTCTCGCCGTTGGCTGTCGTATGACTCTCGGTGACTGCATTTTCTGGCTCTGCAACTGCCTCTTGAGCGAGGGCTATGAGGTAGACGTTAGCAGCTGTTTGTGTCCAACAATCTGGGGGTGGCGATGGGTAGAGGTAGTTGAGGTTTCTGGGGTCAATGGTTCGGGGATCACGTACCAGGAGACTGTCCCTTTGTGTCATTAGATTCAGCCATGGTTGACCAGAGACAGAACTGTGCAGTTCAAATAGGACGGCAATAAATCAATTGCCAGGCAAATCGGAAAGAATTGAAAAATATAATGCGTATAATACAGCAAAAGAAAATGGTTTGGGGAAGCTGGTAAATACTATGTCGAATCTACTGACATGGAACCTCAGAGTAAAAAAAATGTTGCCGTTTGTTTCCGTTCCGGCGGCACTTGCGGGCGGGCCATCGGCTCAAACCCGCACGTTCGGGGTATGACCCCCTGCAACGCAAGGCCGCAGCCTCGTCTGTTTTGAGGCTTGATGTAAACAATGATCATCGATAATCCCCATGTTTTCCCATACCAATATGAGTCTCTAGCATCAATGCATTACAATTTTGCTAGTTTTGGATAATATATGGCATGCTTTGAATAGCGCTTTATATATATCTTCTCATTAATCCAGCATTCTGTACAAATTCTGTGGTAAGTTCAAACCCACTGTCTTGTTGACATGACGACACTGACTGGGGACAGGAGAGGGGAACATAGTATCAAGTCATGACAGGCAACTCTTATAGCTTTACACCGGTGCGGCGACGAAAGGCAGAGTTTGAAGACAATGATCTAGATGCAGATTCCAAGCATTGGACTGCCGCACGCTGCAATCGCCTTCTCCGGTCCCTACAATCCCGAATAGAGCTACTGAAGAAAGATGCCGCACAGTTTATACCCGCATCTCAACCGGCAGAGTCTACAAATAACACTATTGCAACTGATAACTGGGGGAAACGAAACAACGGTGCCTTACACAGCGATAGTCGTGGCGATGATGGCGCAAAGCCAAAGAAGAGAGTCAAAGTAACATATGGAGGAAGGTCTCGCCAAAAGGACGAAGCAGGACGAAGCGCTTCCGGCCAAGGATCAAAACCAGCGCCCCCTAAACGTGGCTTGCCCGCAATAACCAGGCCTCCAGGAGAAATTTCGGTGGAAACACCAATCCTCACTCGAATCCGGCCTGACGATGGCATGATACGTGCGTCAGCAGTCAAAGTATATGGCCTGGGAGGCCCAGCCAGGAAAGAAGGAGCCCAAGGCCGAAATCCTCGCTTTGCATCGTCAGCCCCTGGGATATCCAATTTTCGATCAAGTACTTCTTTGAAGCAATTGCAATCGGCAATGAGTCCGAAGACGTACACATTATATATTGGAATTTACAACGCGCTGGAGTCCCTGTTAAGAACCACAGAGCAAGCATATGCGCCGGCGCCAGAACGTTCGAATTCGCTGTTTTCTTTATGTCTCCGAAATGTACACCAACGCATCCAGCTTGAAGAGGACTGGGAGGCGATAGATTCAAAGACGGCAGGGCCCAAATCCACGCTAAAACGTGATATCTCTGGAGAGATTTACGCCCAACTGGAGGATATTGGAACTTCGGAGCATGGCTGGAAACATTTGCGCACTGTTGTCAGAGAACACGGTGTGCATATTGTTGCTGATGCGATTTCGAGTGGCTTGGTTAACCAGGTATTCGGGGAAGCTTTGGTTATGCTGTGCTCGCAGATGAGTTCATATCGAGAGGCGGAAATGCTACTGGATGCGTTGTTACTCACGATGCCAGACAGTGAGCCAGCGACTCCGTATAGTCGAATTGCAGATATTCAGGGGCTCGCACCGTTATTAGCACTGGAAAAGTATGTCACCCATACTGGCCGAATGTCGGTATACTTTCGAATGATGACGGATATCTTTGGAGGTAGAATCGTCGCAATTCAGTGGCTTGCTACCAAAGAGCTTTGTGGCCTGTGGACAAGAGTCTTCCGTGCTATTTCGGCCGAACCTGCTTGCCAGAATGCGACTAGGTTCCTTCAAGAGATCCTTCCTCTAATGTTGAACGCATCGGCCGGGCAATCGAGGAGGGATGCTGCCCCATTCAACACCAGAGTATCGGTCGCAATAGGCACAACATTCTCGAGCGTCCTGGCAACTCTTTCTGCAGTTGTGATTCTAGACGAAGCTTCAAATGAATCAGACGCAAATACAATTACTGGGCGTGGGAGTAATGTTATCAATATCCTTCGGCATCTTCACATAGAATATTCGATACCACCGACTGAACTCAGGGGCCAAGTTAGTCTAGTATTCCTAGCGAATCTTTTTGCAACGCCCCTGAGGGATGCTAGAGAGGAGCGCTGCGAACAGCTCATTCGACTATTACAACAAGCCTGCCAGGGCTCCCGCGGCGTCATCGACCCAGAGATAGCAGAGTTTATGTGCTCAGTGGCGCGATGCTATGGCAGAGGTCTATCAGGAACTGGCTTGGAGCATTTCAAGCGCTTCTCTCTACTCGTCGAGGCGTGCACATCGACTGGTGGCGACAAAAAACGGCATCTGCTACAGAATATTATAGTCTCCAGTGCATACGTATTCTCTCAACAGGTCCCAATCGCGGCACACTTGGACTACGCAGACGATATGCGTGCTAAATTTCAGATACATCCTGAGTTGGGATACGGGAAGTCACCGAGCAGCAAGCCTACAGCCGCCTTCCGGTGGGAGGAGGGGATCGGTGAGTGGGTGGCACCGACGCCAGCGATTAAACAGACCAGGCATGCTGTAAATCCGATTCAGTGGGAAGACTCAGAGGTTGAGTCGCCTGTGTCATTTCGAAAGATTCAGAAGCTTCAGGCTCCTTCTTTCCCAAACAAGAGAGAAAATGCCCTCGGTCAACGAGTGGTGGCCCGGGTTTCCGACTTGATCCCTTCCAGTCCTAGCACCTACGGGAGCGATGGCACGGGGTATGACGAGAGAGACACGATATTCTCCGACATGTCCCCTCCCCCGAGGATAGCATCTGTCTTTACTAGAAAAAGCACGGCGCTTCCTAAGCCAACGAAGATCAAAAAGCAGGGAAATGTTGGGTTTGGGTCTGTCCAACACGGCCGCGGCTGGAGCGTCTACGGAGAGGCCAGTGCCAACAATGCCACCAATGCCGGGGAGGATACGGATGAAGAGGATGAGCTGAGCGTGTCCTACATCCTACCAGACGAGAAAATATCGGTCATGAAGGAAGCTCAAAACAACAGCAGGCTCAGTATTGGTAGCCACGGCCGCCGTTCGGGTATCCTGAGCAATGGGAAGGCGTCTCGGCAGATGGCCGAAGACGACGATTTCAGTGGCGACGAACTTAGCTTTTGAAGTTTCCGAGTCGAGGCTCAAAAGCATTGGTAGAGAGAAGAGAGAGAACAAAGAGCACGGGACAAATATCCAGATTGGTGGTCTAGACCCATCAGAAAATATCTTGAAGTACTGTTTTAGAGTAGAGTACAAGAGCAGTACAGTATAGTACTAGTGCAAAGTATATAGTCACATTTTTTCCACTCCCTTTCAAAGGCATTTTGCATACGACACAATTACGAAAATACCTGGCGGAGACAATGTATCTGTGGACGTCTCGTGTGGGGCACGGGTGGACTGCGCTAATCGGTGTGACTAAACCAAATGAGGGATGGTGTCTCGGTCGTGGCGGGCGGTTGGGTTTCATGACATCGGCCAGGGACGCCAGGAAGTGGCTGTTGATGCGCCGCCAGCGTGGGCCGGGCTCGCTTGGCGCTGAACGGGCTGGACCAATCGTTGACGCCGCTGCGGGGGACGAGGAGACGACAGGGGATGCAAGGTACCTGGAGATCAGCCAGCGCCAACCACTCGGAGCGTGTATCTAGGGGGTATTTGGATATACTTGAGGATTGAGAGAGACACATGAAATGTAGAGGCGAGTACTAGGGAGTATCTTTTCGTTCAGGAGAGAGAGGTAACGTGACTTGATGTCTGGTTTCGCGGTATCAGATTCTGTCGCAGCTTCAATCTTGCACACGCAATTTGTACTATATATATTAAGGAACGCTATGGCGTTGTGGTGAGGCGGAGGCGTTGGGGGCGTAGATTAGATTAGGCCGGGGTGTTGATGGCGCTGGCGGGGTGTTTGTTGGAGCACCCGGCACACAGCACACGCACGCACGTACGTACTCGTCACTTCGTGTATCAGGATGGCTGGACTCGATACTCTTACTCGGTGTCGACACGAAACAATGAGAGGGCGTGCGACATTCCCGTCCACTCGATGATGGACATCTGGGCGACGCTTGAACGCCTGAATACGCCTGAATCAGTGGAGTTAGAGGTATGGGAATGTGAATGGTGATCAGGAACACGATGCTGTAAATGGGTAGAAACAGATAGGGATGGGCATACGTACTTGGCGTAGTACTCGTCATTTCTGTGTTTGATATCGAGAGGAGTACTTCATGGGAATTGACGGTACATGATGTTGGCCACTTGCCGTCTTCTTCAGGAACCGCCGAAAATTAGCCACTGTGTACTACTCTCCAACGGTGCACTCACTGGCCACTCCTAACTCCACCCCTCCGATCCCGACTAAGACCCTCTACTTCCTCCCCCTGTGCCTTTGCCGCCTACTACTACTCGTATCTATCTTTGTTCTTGTCCTTCTCCGGTGCGCCTCATTCCTTATTCCTTCCTTCCTCTCCTCTTTCAACACCAAACTCGTCCTCGAGAACTCGACCTCGTTCTCGTCGATAAACGACGACAAAAACCGACTTTCTCTTTTTTCTGCAACGCTTCGGATCTACTCGAATCTTCGGCGGAGACTCGACTATTCTGCACTTCTTCGTTGATTGATTATTCCGCTCTTTCGATCCTCCGTGATATCTATCCCTCAAGGGATAACGACCTGAGACTCATTCACTCGGCGCTTGACTGTTAAGCTGGACTTCCCTCGCCTCCTCAATCAAAGAACAAAAGAACAACAATCATTACCCTCGACATTCCCGCGTCTTCTACAACACTCATTTGACTCGAACCCCCGACCATCTCGCACATAGGATTCGTCCAACATCCCACATATCGAAGGGAAACCCTTCGACAACTGTACTAACTGCGAACCTGTCAGCTGCTGGCCATCGACAGGTTCTTCCAGTTACTCGTCTTTATCCCAGTTTTACCATCCTTACCGGCGAGTCCGAGTCGACAGAAACTTTAAAACCACAACCATGTTCTCCTCAATATGGACCATGGGCACTGCCCTAGGCCTACTTTTTCTTACCCAAGGCGCCAAAGCCGACGCAGCATCGGAGGCCATCCTCATAGAAGAGGCTGATTCCGTGACCAACCTCTTCCACAAGTTCATTTTCATAATCTGCGGTGTCGTGGCGGTGATATTCATAGTCTGGCGGGTCCTGATCGTCTCCGTCAAGTACATGCGTCAACTGGTGTGCCTGACAAACGAGAAGCAGCGCTACTTCCAAAGGCCGTACAAGAATTATGCCAGCCTCAAGAAATACCTCCTCTACGCCCCGATATTCCACAAGAGGCATAACCGTGAGTTCCAGCTGTCGACAGCGGTGAACATGGGCGTGTTGCCTACACGGTTCCAACTGCTCGCCTTGACCGCGTATGTTGGCACGAACATTGCATTCTGCTTGGCCAGAATCCACTGGGACCAGCCACTTTCCGTTGTCTCTGTTGAGATTAGACACCGATCTGGCATTCTTGCCGTTGTCAACATGATCCCACTCTTCGTCATGTCCACCAGGAATAACCCGCTTATCCACTGGCTCGATATCTCCTTCGACACGTTCAACCTACTGCACCGCTGGTTCGGCCGCATCGTTGTTATCGAAACACTGTTGCACACATTTTCTTGGATTGTCGCTACTGTTCACCGACAGGGATGGGCCAGTGTTGCGGCGTCATTCCAAAATAGCGAGATGATGGTGTTCGGTCTCATTGTGAGTTCTTACTTTCCTTCTATATACCCACTGTCGAAGTACTAATCATTTGTAGGGTGCTGCTGCGATGGTTGCCATTACGATCCAGTCATTATCGTTCGTCAGACACGCCTTTTACGAGACATTCAAGTATCTCCATATCATGCTAGCAATCACAGTACTAGTTGGCATCTGGTACCATCTTAAACTAGCCGGGTTGCACCAAACTAAGTACCTTATCATCGCCATCGTCATCTGGGCGTTGGAGCGTACTATCAGGGTCCTCATAGTAGTCTACCGCAACATGGGAAGGGGCGGAACCAAGGCCCTATTGGAAGCTTTACCGGGCAACGCTGTTCGCGTCACCCTCGATGTCGCCCGCCCCTGGACCTTCGCGCCCGGACAGCACGCCTACCTCTACATGCCCTCCATCGGCGCATTTACATCCCATCCCTTCTCCGTGGCGTGGAGCCAAGAAGAGGAAGACCCGCTCGCAGGAGATGGACTCGCCGGCAGCAACAGGCAAGACGTCCTCGCCATCCGCAAAACAACTATGTCCTTCGTCATCCGTGCCCGTACAGGCTTCACCAACACGTTATTACAAAAAGCCGAGGCAGCCCCTGAAGGCAAGATGTTCACAAGGTGTTTCGTGGAAGGCCCCTACGGCGGCGCCCACCTAATGCGCTCCTATGGCACAGTCGTCCTCTTCGCCGGCGGAATCGGAATCACGCACCAAGTTCCCCACGTGCGTGACCTGGTGACCGGGTACGCCAACGGCACTGTTGCCGCCCGCAGGGTCCTGCTAGTCTGGATCATCCAGAGCCCCGAGCATCTGGAGTGGATCCGGCCGTGGATGACGGAGATCCTGGCGATGGACAAGCGTCGCGATATCCTGCGGATCATGCTCTTCATCAGCCGCCCGCGGTCGACGAAGGAGATTCACAGCCCCTCGGCTACGGTGCAGATGTTCCCCGGCAGGCCGAACATCGAGACGCTGCTGGACATGGAGGTGGAGAACCAGGTCGGCGCTATGGGTGTCTCGGTGTGCGGTAGCGGCTCGCTGAGTGATGATGTGAGGAGCGCTGCCAGGAGCCGCCAACATAAGTCTAATATCGACTTTGTGGAGGAAGCATTCACATGGTAGTATATGACGGGGGTTGTCCTTAGATCTTCTGTTGTATATATGTTTTTGCTGGGCGGTCTGCTTGAAAGATTTTTTTGCGAGGGGAGGAAAAATCTACCAACGCTTTAGAGACAGCTTGATGATCTGATTTAGCGTTTTTTTGCGCGCGGTGGGATAGCCGCTGGGATTATATGGGATGGGAAGGGGGTGTATGGGGGTGCATGGTTCACAGGACAATGGTGAGGATGCTCTGGAGTTTATTTGGGATGGTTCTGTGTGTGGTTCCGCATGGATATGGGTGTTTGGTGTGTTAGATACTGGCTACAATGCTAGATTACATTCATTTGGATTCTTTTATGTGTACTCGTTCTATTCAAGTGACTCAACATGACTGTATAATAACTGATGCGTAGGAAATTATGGCTGAGATGAAGGTATTCAGTGACTCAGGACTGTAATTGTCACATTCTTTCGAATAGCTAACTACTTGAAAAGAGAGCGTAGGACAGAAATCCTATCAGCTTATATTGCTATCAATTCTCACCTGTTGTGTACAGTCCCAATCCGAACCTATCCCATCCGGAGAGTGCACGGAGCACCATCCTGATAAGGCTGCCTGGATAACATCAACAACGACATGAGCCCATTTCTTAGTCAAGAGTCCAGCCTGTGGGATTTTAGCTGTAAAAAAGCAAATTTATTCAATATTTAAACCCTCTTTCCAATTTCAAAATAAATTTTGATCTAAAAAATTGGAGCTTCTCAACGAGGCTGTAAACAGTATCGTCGGTACCTGAGTTACCCATTCCACGCCATCGACCCCACCTCAGCTGACCACTCCTGCACCTTCGTGAACCCAGCCTTGGTTCCATCTTCCTGTCCATCGAACAAGCAAACCGAAACAACATCAGACCTGTCACTCCGACCTTTCCGACACAGCCCTTGAACCAACTCACGATCAAGCGGACTCTCAGGGACCAAGAAACATCCAGAACTATTCGGTAGACACCGCTACAACCTTGGAGGTGCGTCGGAGAACCGCCTACGACACGCCGGCTTGATTCGGGGCCGCGACGACTGCCTCGGGGATTACGAAAGGACGATAAGCTCGCGATACAGAACGAGTGAACTAAAAAGCTCGCCCAGGAGCTAGTGCTTCTTCCCATCTACACCTCCCACACCGCAGAGAAATACACCGAACACCAAGTGCTCGACGCAACGAGCCAAACCGCAGCCATGGGTTTGGTATACAACGACTACCTCTCCAGCGACAAGATCTACGGCTGCAAGAACTGCAAAACCCATCTCTCCAAACACGAGAGCCTCGTCAGCCGGGTACATTCCCCCCTTCCCCCCTTCCCCTCCCTCATTCCCTCCTTCCCTCCCTTCCATTCCCTCAGCAGGCATTCCAAGCTAACACCCCTTCCCCCCTCCAGAGCTTCCGCGGCCAAGTAGGCAAAGGCTACCTCTTCAACTTCGTCGTCAACTACGTCCCCGGCGAAGCGCTTGAGCGCAACATGACGACGGGCAAGCACGTCGTGAGGGATATTACGTGTCGGCAGTGCAAGACCACCGTGGGGTGGAAGTATGATAAGGCGTATGAGGCGAGCGAGAAGTATAAGGAGGGGATGTTTATTTTGGAGGCGGAGCTGTTGTGTAATGTCACTTAGGCGGGGTATGGGGGGATGAGGGGGTGGACGGATGGGGGAATGGTTGCGAGGAGGGCGTTTGGGGGGGGGGGGTGGGGTTGGGGTTTGCGGGGTTTGGGAGGGCGTATTGGGATGGTGGGGGAGGGGGGGTGCTTGGGTATCGATATGGGATGGTATGGGGTATTTGGGTTTGCTGGAGTATGATGGGAGCTGATTGATTGATGTTTGCTTGGGTATCTTTTAACACTCCGCCGGGACGGAGCGATGAGCTTTAGTTGTAGCAAGTAGCTAGTTAGCAATGATATTTTTCCTCTCATGAATATCCTCCCCGCATCCTGTAATCTTTATAATTACCACTTCTCGAAAGCACCCAGCAACCAATTATTTACCACGCCATGTTTTCCCGCCGAGCCCTCTCCAGGTTCCGAGAATGGCCACACCCTCAGTTGTGTCCCGTACAGCCGCTCTCCCGTAGATGATACAGAGCCAGCTACGCGGTTGAAGGAAAAAGCGGCGTGGTTTTAAGTTAGTCCGACACTGAGGGTAAGAATTCAACCTCGCATTATACTGTTTCTACTACATAAAAACTATTTTTTTTCATATAAACTACTATAGTTTTGATATAATTTCAATATAATCACCTATTTAAAAACCACTTTACAATGTCGTTGTGGTAAAGCTATCATGTCTTCGTTAGTTGTTCAAAAATAGTGCCAAGAACCGTGCCGCTTTTTGTTTCAACCGCGTACCAGCCCCGCAACCCCGCCCCGATAACCAACTTAGCTCGGCGGCCGCGGCCTGAGCAATCCCCGTAGCGGCCATTAAACGTCACCAAACTATCAGTGTTCCGATTTCCGGCTTAATGATTATTGACTTGCCGGTAAAAAACACTCATTTTATGTTCTTTATTGCGTCTTCTTTTTCTTCGGAACTATTACAGACTTCTGAGATAGCCTCATATTTTGCGCAACCATGTCGCCGAAGACTATGAAAGCTGTGGTGTTTGATGGGCCGCATAAGGTTTCCTTGCAGGATAGGCCGGTTCCCGAGGTTCAGGCGCCGACGGATATCGTGGTTGCGGTTTCGTATACTGCGCTTTGCGGGTCGTAAGTGCTATTTGGAAGAGGCGGATTAGGAGATGGGGGACTGACTGGGATATAGGGAGCTGCATGTGTTTCGTGGCCATCAACCCAGCCCTACAGGTGAGTGTCTGGTTGCAGAGTTGGTGGATTGGGCTAATCGGGTGGCATGTAGGCTTTATCATGGGGCATGAGTTCACGGGTGTAGTCACAGAGGTAGGCAGTGAAGTTAAAACAGTCAAGGTGGGCGACAAGGTCGTCGCACCATTCACAGTATCTTGGTGAGTATAGAAAGTCCATTGTATTACTCAACCTCATCTGATCCCGGGCCAACAGCTCAGAATGCTTCTACTGCAAAAACGGCTTCTCATCCCGCTGCGAGAAATCCCTCCTCTTCGGCTCCGCCACCCTGGACGGCGCACAAGCAGAGTACGTCCGGGTTCCCTACGCGGACGGCACGGTCGTCAAAGCTCCCGCAGAGATCGACGACAAGGTTCTCGTCATGATGGCTGACATCTTCCCAACCGGCTTCTTCGGCGCCTCCAACGCTTTCAAAAACCTCACTCCCGCGCAGATCGCCGAGTCGACAGCTGTAGTCATCGGATGCGGACCCGTGGGTCTCTGTGCGATTATCGCGGCGGCTAGCTTTGGTCCGAAACATATCTTTGCTGTGGATGGGGTTGAGAGCCGTCTTGAGCTTGCGAGGGGGTTGGGTGCGGAGCCGTTGAATTTTATGACTGATAAGGAGGGGATGCTTGAGAGGGTCAAGGCTGCGACGGGTGGGCGCGGCGCGGATGTTGTGATTGAGGTTGTTGGGCTGACGCCGGCGTTGAAGACGGGGTTTGATCTCTTGAGGCCGTGGGGTACGATTAGTAGCATTGGGGTGCACAATGCAGAGGTATTCCACCGTCTCCTCGAAGCGAGAGGCCTGCTAATGCGATTCTTCCTAGATTCCGTGGGATGGCAACCAGGCGTATGGAAAGAATTTGACTGTCCAGATGGGGAGATGCCCAGTCCGATCTATCTTCCCAGAAGCTCTTAAGCTGCTCCAAGAGAAGCAGCACCTACTTGGGTGAGTCGAGATACCCATTTGAGCCCAGACGATACTGACTGACTGCAGGTTCATGTTCGACAAAATTATGCCCTTATCGGAAGCCGTAGAGGGGTATGAAATTTTCGATAAGATGCAGGCGCAGAAGGTGGTATTCAAGGTGGGATCCGCCGAGTAAGGTCGTTTGGAACGTATATAGTTTCACAAATGTAGTCGTTACACCTTTGCGAGTAGTTCAATTCTGGCGTGGCTTGACGATCCCATCATGCACAATGTAGTAGACGACTGTGCTGTCATCGTGCAGTGTGGCCAACAGCAATCTCTTCTGCCTATTCTTGCCCCGCCATCCTGCTCCAACCTCGTCCTCCTCCTGCTCCAGTGTATCTGTGCTTCCGGGAGGCACGGTCTCTATAGCATCAAAAACTTCCGCAAACTTCTTTAAGCTCCACTTCTCGTTGATGTGTGTTGGAAGAACCCATTCTGGCTCCGGACTCAGAGGAATCGACTGCCCCGTCTTGTGCTCGGCTTTCAGGATCTCGGCTTGTTCATCAGGGTGGACGTAGGCTCGAGCTGGAGGTATCCCGTATACGAGAGGCCTAGGAAGAGTAGAGCCTGTAATAGTCGACGTTGTTTGGGTAGCGAGTTCGGTCCATTCGTGTTGATATTGAAGGTTGTAGAGCACAGTCGCAGCTAGTTGGTGAAGGTGCGCGGGAAGGCCGCTGGTCTTTGACTCCTGGCTTGCGGTAGTGAGCAGAGCCTGAAGAGCAGATTCGGCAGGAGGTCCATTGTCGGAGGTCGCCATGGTGTGCGATTGAGGCGTTTGGATTTGCTGGTGATAGTCTGAATAGATAACAGCCTCCCTCGGCAGGTGAATTTAATTTGGCACTGTCTAGACCTGGCCGTAGATTTCTTAGAGACAATGCACGGACCAGGATGGGTCCAGTTAGCCAATGAAAACCCCGGATCTCACCATGGCAAGGCACAAATCCGGTGTCGTTAGAGGACGGTTACTCATCCACTCACAGGGTACTTCGCATATCAGGTACCTTTCTGTCCCAAACTCCGAAATGGCGCCCAACTCGACAACACCAGGTATCTTGCAACATGTACCTTCTTCCGCGTATAGCTTGTCTCCGTCCGAACGCCTCCCAATACTGTGTAGTAGATCCTTGCCCATAAACCTGGCACTTAGATTTGCCACTCCCTCGAATCTCGATCAAGGCCGTTTTCCATCTTCATGTTATTGTCTTGTTTTCTCCTATTATTGTGACTGTCCAGCGCTTTCCCTCTCCAAACCAGGAGTCCCTATTCCCTCGCCGCCTCACTGCTTCAACGGCAATCAGTAGTCGAAGTATCAGCATCCGTCATACAATTGGCTCAAAATGTGTGCATGAGTTGTCCGAAGTATATACCAAACATACGTCAATCTCACTTCTCGATTGATCGTCGCGGCCAACGATTGGACATATAAGCTGTCCCTGTTGTGTCCAAATCTTGACGAACATTTCGCCTCCCAGCATCCTCCTCTTTCGAAGACGGCCTGAATCGGTCGACTAGAGACCTCAGCATCAACCGTTTCGACCGGCTTCTTGCTCTAGAGATAAGAGACATGACCGAACAACCAATACCCACCGCGGCCAATGGCCAACCTACTCCTACCAGCGACACAACCGCTTTCCCTGCAATCACCCCCATCACAACGACACGCCCTGACAGCGGGCCAGAGAGCGCCCCAGGCTCCCGACAAAGCAATGCCGACGGAGGGAGTCCAGGAGGATACACAACGATGGCGAACAGGCTTCGAAGTGCATCTCGGTCATTCGAGCAATCGAGCATACCAGTTGGCATGTGGTCTGCCACGGCTTCTATTGCTTCGTCCGCTCCCTCCATAGCTGATATTAGGAGAGGCAGTTTTGGGAGTGATGGTTGGACTGGCGATGGCCAGTTGAAGGAGAAAAGCAGGCGTGCTAGTCTTGGGCGCCGTGCCTCGGTGGTTGCTAATAATGGTAATGGCAGCGGACTTCCTGAAGTCGCGGAGAATAAGAAACTCGAGAGCCCGATAGAGAACGTTTCCACGAGCAGGCAGCTGGATACAATCAGTGCCGAAGGGTCCGCGGATTCCCAGAAACCAGTCGTTCAACAGAACTCGGCATCTGTGCCACTGGTCGGCGGTTCGACCACTGAACCAAATCAGGAATACAGAACTGAGCCATTCGACAACGGCTATGAGTTCCCACCAAAGCACAGCTGGCAGACATCTACGGCTATTGGCGCAAAGGCATTCTGGAAGTTCTTCCTTACGCCCCTCGGGTTCTTGGTTGTCATTTACGGTTTGAACGTTGTTGCCTGGGGAGGCATGCTATTCCTACTCCTATGCAATGCATCGCCAGTGATGTGCTATCCTACCTGCAACGATATCAACTCCCCGCGAAGAGTCTGGATCGAGATCGACTCACAAATCCTCAACGCGCTGTTCTGCGTAACGGGATTCGGTTTAGTTCCATGGAGATTCCGGGATTTCTACTACCTGATGAAATATCACATCTGCGGCGACCAGATTGCCCTTCGCCGCCTAGCTGGCATCCACCGAGATTGGTTCAGACTGGAAGGCTCTTCGGATCTACCTATCTCAGTTGGGCCCGATAACATCGAGGCTGAGATATCCACGCTGCCGGAGAGTGCTGTGCCATATCCCCTGAAGACTATCCCCAGCGCCCCGTTGACAGGAAATCGTGCACCAGCTACAGCAAGGTGGAAGATGGACTTCTTTATCTGGATGTTCGTGTGGAACACGTTTCTACAGATCGTCCTATCCGTGTTTATGTGGAAGTTCAACAGATACGAGCGCCCTTCATGGAGTACTGGTCTTTTCGTGGCAATGGCCTGCATTGTGGCTGGTATTGGAGGTGTCATGGGGTTTGTCGAGGGCAAGAAGGTCAAGTCGATTGAGGGTGTGGAGGTCAGCCCTGAGGATCAGGCACGGCTGAAGAGGGATCGTGAGATGGGGATTGTTCATTACAACAACTTGAAGGGCGAAAAGCCCAAGCCGAAGAAGGAGCATCATAACCCGTTAACGCATAGGTCGCTGAAGGGGGAGAAGGGAGACAAGGGGGATGAATTGGCGAAGGATATCACCACTGAGACCAGCACGACGAGTGATAAACCTTCGGCATAGTTGGGTTTTAAGGGAGGGACTAGAGCGTTGGCACTGTTATCACAGTATTGTTGTATTTAGGCGTGTAATTGTTCGGCGGGATGAGCGGCGATGCTTCTGTTCAGGATATGATACCACGCGCACATTATTATGTGTGTCGCTATACAAATAAATCATTTAATCGGAAACCTCTGGGCTACACACGTATGCATAAGACTAAGCTTTTAAACTTGACAAGTAATAAAATAGAACAGAATTTAGTATTTATTTATTTTAATTATTTTATATTTTCTCTTGTGTTTTTATTATTTGATTTATAAACAATACGCTTAAAAGCGGCCATTTTGTGCGTAGCTATACAAATAACTCATTTAATCAAGAACCTCTGGGCCGCACACATATGTATATTAAATGTGATTTTTGTAGTTCCAAGTGATATAATTTCGAGATGTCGAAGGTGGTGTAGTCCAGCTGAGCAGCTATACGGCTTACGTAATCCACGATGTGATGGATCCGATTGTAACCTGTCACACCTATCCGGGTAGCTGAGATCCCCCTCAACTCCCTCGCAACAAAGACAAGAGTTGCCACTGGGCCCTTCCACGCCGGACGTTATCCGTATATTAAAGCCCATCATAATTATACCATGATATAGAAGCATATATATTAGACATACATATCGGCTGCAAACCCCAGTCGACACAGCATCTCTTCCGCCAAAACACACACGACTTCGGCACGACAGCACCTCCAAGATGGCAGCCAAGTCCCTCATCCCGTTGCTCGTGGGCATGATGCTGCTCACAGGCTGCTGTAACACTCTATTCACCAAATACCAAGTCGGTCTCCTTATCCCCACTCGTCAAAGCTTATCAGCTAACCCATGACCGCAGGACAACCAATGCGTCTCCAACTGCGACGACCCCGACCCCTCCAACCGCAAACACTTCGAGCAGCCCGTCATCCAAACCGCACAGATGTTCATCGGCGAAATGGGCTGCTGGCTCGTCGTCGGGCTCTTCTCTCTATACCAGCGATTCGCCGGTGAGCGTGCTGAGGACCAGGGACCGGATTACCACGCTATCCATGAGGATGATGAGGATGCGAGGGAGGCGGATGAGGAGAGTCTGCGGAATCCGGCTGTGAGGGTCCTGACGAAGGATGCGGAGGGGAGGCTGCCACTTACGGGGTGGAAGGTGACGATGTTGGCGCTCCCGGCTACGTGTGATATCCTCGGGACTACGCTTATGAATGCGGGATTCCTGTTTGTGGTGGCGTCGGTGTATCAGATGACGAGGGGGATGTTGGTGATTTGGGTTGGGATATTCAGTGTGGTTTTCTTGAAGAAGAAGCTTTACCTGTTCCAGTGGAGTGCGCTTGCCACCGTAGTGCTGGGTGTTACTCTCGTTGGACTGGCTGGGTCGTTGCAGGCTGAAGACGTCACCAAGCCTGCCTCAGTTATGGAGGGAGCCAAGAATGCTGCAGTCATCATATCGAGGGTGGCATCGACACCTGATGCTATCAGCACGATGATTGGAGTATTCCTCATTGCAGGTGCCCAGATTTTCACGGCGACGCAGTTTGTGCTGGAGGAGTTTATCCTGGAGAAATATGCACTTGAGCCGCTTCGGGTGGTGGGGTGGGAGGGGATTTTTGGATTTTCGTTCACGGCTTTGGGGATGCTGGTCCTCCACTTGGCTATTGGTAGGACGCCGGAGGGGCAGCTGGGGTACTTTGATGCGGTGGAGGGGTTGAGGCAGATGTTTTATAACAAGCAGATCCTTATCTCGAGTGTGCTGATTATGATCAGTATTGGGTATGTTTACGCTACTGCCCCTCTTCCCATGAGGCTCATGCTAACTACCACAGCGGATTCAACTTCTTCGGCCTCTCAGTGACGAGAAGCGTGAGCGCGACTTCCAGATCAACAATCGATACATGCCGCACCCTCTTCATCTGGATCGTCTCCCTCAGCCTTGGATGGGAGCGCCTCGGACCAACAACGCTGCTTCAAGTAGCCGGCTTCTGCCTCCTCGTCTACGGCACGTTTCTCTTCAATGGTATCGTGCAACCCCCACTACGTCGCTGCATGGTCTCGGAACCCATCGAGGAACTGCTCCCAGAGGAACCAATAGAGCATCTCTGAGGCGGGACATGAGGCTGAGGGGATGTCGCGGACGAGGCGTCTGATGCGGTGATAGCACGGCCTATCGGCACTGTCGACTTACGTGATGAGCATGGTGTGTGCCTCATTTCACTTTACGAACTATCTAGCGTGTTGGAGGGGGTACCAGGGGTCGTCATCCTACTCTAACACACATCAGCCAATAAATCCCACCTCCCCCCCCTCCGCAACTGCAGATTGGGGCGTGTGCGCGCCGCCGCAGTTTGTTTTTTCGTTGTTGTGTGAAGCTGGGAAACTGGGCGGTGCGATGATTGTGAGAGAGAGGGTGTCGTAGTTTGGAGTCCCTTGCATTGTTGGCTTAGCTCGTTTTTTTTCTCGTGCTGGGGGTTTGCACCACCGGACCTGGGATACACCGGCTCCTCGCTCGTGACATCGGATGAGGCTTATGATTAGGCTAAGCAGATGGGCGGGAAGAGTAGCGTGACACTGTGCGCCGGCGCGAAGGATGTACATACAGTATACAGTATACAGTACAACGCATGTAACTGCAACTGCACTGCACGTCTAGAGGGCCACACCGGGGGAGGGGTTTGCTTTCCTTTTTTACAGGTTTTTGACGGGGTTTTAATAACTGGGTTATAACTGGGTTATAACTGGGTTTGTGCACGAGACGAGTGTGGGTTGGTTTTTGAGATTTTCAGCCGCAGGGCAGGGCGGTTGGGTTGGGATGGGGATGGGGGTGAGCGACTTAAGCCGCACTTTGGGGCGCAGTGATACATGGACGGGAGCAACGGCGGGGAGGGGGAGGGGAGGGGGGAAGCTTATGAGGTACGGATGGGCGGTGGTAGCTGTGGTAGATAGGAAAGAACAGATATCTTTTTTTTCGATCTTGCTCGATCTGTTCTACGCCGTTTTTTTCTTCTCCTGGCTTGTTTTATGTCCAAGATCTGGCTGTGGTTGTAGGTAGTACGATGGTGAGTCTGGGAGTGGCGTAGGTGTTTGGGGGTGAGAGGAGGGGATTCGAGGAGTTTGTGGATAGTTACGCCGTGGAGCTGTGGGAGTGTACGTACGTACAAGTTGAAAAGGAAGGCGATCAGAGGGAAAAGAAGGAAGATGCCATTAGTCCCCTCATATTCCCCTCATATTTTAAGTACTTATAATTCGAATTACTCAAATTACTCCACGGTGAGTACGCAAGGGTACTTCATATATGGCAGTAACCACGGCAGTTTCCAAAGTACCCACCTCCCACCTTTCCCATCGAGTATACCTGCCTCACTTGCCCTTTTTCCCTTGTCTTTCCCCTTGTCTTTCCCCTTGTCTTTCCCTTGGCCTCTGACCTGACTCCGGACCTTGACCGACCGACCAAGATGTGACCCTAACCCAACCCAAAAACCCCAGTCCTAGTCCATCCCAGTGCTGAGCATCACCCATCCATCCATCACATCCCGCATCCCGCATTCCGCTTTACTCCACTCCCACCACTCAACTAACTCCCTCATACAGAACGGCCGGGCGTGCGAGTATTCGACCAAGAGCTAGAACTCGCACCACCACGTACTACCACCACTCTAAAAAGTGCACTACCCATAACCATACTACTAACCATACTACCACCACTCTGCACCACTCTGCACCACCACAGACTCAAACCCCCCTCTATATCGTCGCGAACCACTTCCCCGATATGCGCTTGCTGCTCATTTACCTCCCACCAGCACCACCGCCGCAATCCTCATCTTTCTTCTCTACACACCCAACCGGGCGCTGAAAAATATTAAAAATCCGAAAAAAATTATAATAAATATAACTACAAAAAGAAAAGAAAATAAAGCAAAGCAAATCCCTCAAAAGGCCACACTACACTCTCTGTGCTGGTCCCCACTGTTGCTGGCTGGACCCCCCGTTCTTTCGTCTATCGCATCAACCACCCGCCTGCCCATCCCATCGAAACCTCGTTATCCACCGCCGCGCCCTCGCGTCTGATACCCGCTATCTCACCGACACAGCCACCGAGTCGCAAATACCTCCTCGAATAAACCTATCTCCAGTCGAAATATACTCTCTGTCGCATCCTGCGGCTGTCGCGACTCTAACAAACCATCGCACCCCGACCTAACTCGCACCCATCCACACGGCCATTGATCCCTACCTTAGTCGCCAGCTCGTCGCATCGCCGTCTTGGCAAAAAAGAACCACACATCACACAGCACACAACCACATCGGCCACACACTGCGAGCCCTCGTTGCGCCCGCACTCCGAGTCCCGTCGCCGCCTGCGCGCTTCAATGGCAGACCAATGACTATGGCCACCGCCTCCGCGCCAAACGCCCCCCCCATCAACAGCGACGTCGACATCTACGATCCCGCCGACGTCGGGCTCCGCGACAGCCCACCCCCCACCATCCAGCACCCGAAGCTGGACCCCACGCCCAGCCCGACCCTAGAGGGCGTCGCGTCCGAGGTGAGCACGCCGCCTGGGAGCCCGCGCGCGCACGCGCACGCGGACAAGCCGCCGAGGAGGCCGTTGAAGCCCGTGCCGAATCCGGGGGATGCGGCGCTGGTTGGTGAGATGGGTGGTTGGAGGGGAAGGGAGATTGCGGAGATGGCGGGGCAGGAGCTGATACGTGCGCCGTCGGAGGGGGGGGGGGATGAGGATATGGGGGGGGGCAGTGAGAGGGGGGTGGAGGTGCCGCTGGAGGGGATGGCGCAGACGGTGGATTTGGAGGCGTTGGCGGCGGGGGCGCTGAGGGCGTTTGATGATGCTGGGGAAGCGCCGGTGGGTAAACCGCTGAGCCATGTGGAGGAGGTGGCGGGGCAGCAGGTGGACGACCAGCAGAGGCATATGCCGTCGCCCAAGATATCCAGTATAAACGGGAACCATGAACAGCTGCCGCCGATCCAAGAGGCGTCCCCGAAAGCCGAGAAGCTGACCAACGTAACCCTGCCGTCCATCTCGTCGCAGCTAGCCAATCTAGGCGAGCTCAAGCATCTAGCTGATGCTGCTATCACGGCTGCTGTTGATGCAGCTCCCCCCAACGGACACCGGCACTCGATATCCTCACAATCCCCGCCACAACCACCGCTCTTCAGAGTAGGGGACCCGGCACACCACCACCCCGCACAAAACGTCCATACCTCACCACCACCCATCTCCCCGCGCGAAACCTTCCACACCATCCTCTCCCCCGGCCTCCCCGCCCCTCCATTCTTCTTCCGTCGCCAATCCCAAGTCTCCGATTCCGCGCCCTACACCAGCAGCGGTCCCGATTTCACAGGTGCCACAGGGGTGGGGGACGCATCCAGCACCGACCACTCCAGCTCGACAGCAGCCAACGGAATCCCCGCGGGAATCGACCGCATGAGCATCGACGGCATCACGAACCCCCTCGTAGGCGGGTTCCAATGCCACTATCCCAACTGCACAGCGCAGCCGTTCCAGACGCAGTACCTCCTCAACTCGCACGCGAACGTGCATTCGCAGAACCGGCCGCATTATTGCCCGGTGAAGGGGTGTCAGAGGAGCGAGGGCGGGAAGGGGTTTAAGAGGAAGAATGAGATGATTAGACATGGGCTCGTGCATGAGTCGCCGGGGTATGTTTGTCCGTATTGTATGGATAGGGAGCATAAGTATCCGAGGCCGGATAATTTGCAACGGTATGTTTTGGTGTAATCCCACTGCTTCCGTGTGACAGCCGTTGGTAGCAAACAAACAAACAAACGAACGAACTTTTGCTGACACAACATCCGCAGACACGTCCGCGTCCACCACGTAGACAAAGATAAAGACGACCCCCTCCTCCGCGAAGTCCTCGCCCAACGCCCCGAAGGACCCAGCCGCGGCCGCCGACGGCGCGGCGGAAATAATTAACGAAATTCTCCTTTTTATTATTCATGTTTACCCTTGTTGCACCACGGCGTTAAAGAAAACCCCCCCGACGAAAACGCCAACGATATGTGTGTGGCCTACGATACGATCGATCGTTCCCCCCCTCCGCCGCCCGACTGGCAAAGGGGACTGGCAAAGAGAGGAGGGGGGGAGAGGGGGGCTTTTATGGAGTTTGTTGAGCTGATATATATATACCAACGACTGGGGGACACGACGCTGACCGGTTTTCTTTTCTTTTGGGCGGACCCCCCCAGTGGCAGCTGCTTTGTTGTTATTGTTGCTTGCTGTGTTTTTTTCTTTGTGTGTGTGTGTGTGTGTATGTCTTCCACGATGATGGGGGAAAACGTCTGTCATGTTTGTATCTAGGATGGATGATGGATGGATGGTTGGGGCACGTGGGCGATTCTTGGATGCTTGGCATCTTCTTCTTCTTTTCTATGTTCATACTTTTTTTTGGGTGATAGGAAGGACAGGCAACATAGACAGTACTACCTACATATTCCATACGCTATGGTATTTAGACATGATGGTTCATAACTTCGTGACTAAATATTCGCCATATTGACAAAGCGGTTCTTAGATTCGCCAAGTTGCTCAAGCAGCACCTTCAGCCAAAACCACCATCCCTACTCCAACCACACCCACCTTACCCCTCCCCCGTCCCCCAAGCCCCAACCTCCACCCTCACCTCACTCAAAACCACAACCTCCACCTCCTCCCCCCTCCCCCCCCCAACCCTCTCAACCACAACCCACAACCCCCCCCGTTCCGCCAACCCCGGCGTGAGATCAATATCCCCAACCCTAACCCCCGCAGGCGCATCACTAAACCCCCCTCCCCCCGACATCGCAAGTACACTCTTATTCGGCCCCTGCCCTCTCTCCACCGACACTTTTAAGGGTGAAATCGCACCCCGCTGCGCGACGGGGCAGGCGTGTTGCGCTACTATTCGCAGGCGGGTTATGCGGGAGAGGGAGAGGGGGGCGAGCATGCGGGTTATGCCTTCGTGGAAGTAGAGAGGGGGGAGGTGGAGGGTTAGGCGACCGGCATCTTCGTTTTCAACGGGTGTTACGACGCAGGGAGTTGTGGATTCGACGCGTAGTGTGAATTTACCCGTTTGGCCTGACTCAAAGGTTGAGCAGACGATTGTGTAATCCCCCGCTGCGACGTTTGTGAGGTTGGCGAGGGCGCAGCTGCGTCGGTAGGAGCCCGATTCCCCGACAATATCTTGGGATGTGACAGAGGTGACGCGCTGGCCGCGGCCCCAGACTAACTTGACGTGTATGGCGAGGTCGTGCGGGGAGGCGCCGAGGACGATGGAGAGGGATGTGGGGGAGGGGATGTGCAGTTTAAACTGCGGATTGCTTGCGTAGGTGGGGGAACTTGCGTTTCCCCCCGCTGTCTTTGACGTCCAGGCGCCGGCGGTGGTGGTGATGTGCGGGTGTGCGTTTGGGGCGGGAGCGAGGGTGAGGGGGGCGGTGGAGTAGGCGGAGAGGGTGAATGTGTATTTGGGGAGGGGGAGGTCTTGGTGTGCGATGACGATGGTGTAGGATGTGTTTGGGGAGAGGGAGAGTTTGGATAGAGTCTGGGGGGAGTCGACGTAGGGACCGCGGGAGAGGGGGGAGTCGCTGAGGTGGATGCGTTGACCGCCTGCGTCGAAGATGTAGAGGCTTATGAAGCCGTGGGAGGTTGAGGCGCTTGAGTGGGAGGTGTTGGAGGAGGGGAGGACGGAGCTGGCGCGGTAGTTGTGCTCGGCGGTTGTGAAGTGCCGGCTGAGGAGGATCCAGACTGTGCCGCCTGAGGAGGAGTGGACGGAGTATTGGGGGTTGTGGACGAAGCAGCCGGGGCAGGAGGCGGTGGGGAGGGTCCAGTTGAAGTGGTGGTCTTGGCGGTGGGTGAAGAGGCCGGGGTTCCAGTTGAGGTAGAGGGAGTCGAAGTTGCGCATTACTTCGGGGTAGCTCATCCAGAATGTGCCGGGGTTTGTGGATGTTTTGCCGGGTCCGGGGGCCTCTTTACCGGACTCAGATGGCTTTTGGTCCTCTGCCCCTTTCCAGACCATTGCATCGCACCATGGGTTCTTGAGCAGGAAAAGCTTCTCGGCCCCTTTTTCCTTGATATCCAACACTGCATAATCATGTTCTCCTGCGAGGCCAAGCGCTTCTTCTTCGTTGTTATTCAAACGGCCGGTACCAAGAGTGACCATTACATCTCCGAGTGCGAATGCATTCAAGATGCGGCTCCAAAGGTCGTTTGGCTGTAGCTCGTCACTGGTCAAGTAAGTCAAAGGTTTATAAGCAGGATAAAGGGGTTATTACCTTTGCAGAAAAATCTGCTCTGGAATCCAACTTGTAATTACCCATAAATCCGTGCCCGAATTACTCCCAGGGAAGTCATAGCCCCCTCTTACTTTCAAATACGCCTTTTCCAGAAGTGCTGGCCACAGTAGCCCTGGGTTTTGGCGGTCAAAGACGTATAATCGCCGTGAGTTCCTTGGCGCGGGGAGGCGATTATCAATGACAACCTTGCGAAAGCATCCGTTGAAATGCAAACGAAATATATACTTTCCGTTCTTTGACATTTGGGGAATCCCCTGAGATTTGTCATATGGGTAGAATATGCGCTCCAACAGCTATCAAGTTTTAGTACGTGACAATCTGTCTGCCAGGATTCATACCTTTCCATATGTGCCACCGGGCCGAGCTACAGCAGCACAAAGGCTGGCAACAACGGAACAGTCTGCTGTTACATCTTGAACAAGATCAATATCAGCTGTTGCTTTCATCGTGGGCTGCTCCCGAGTGCCAGAAGCATCTTGAAGTTCGTCGCCTAACAGATCCTCAGGTCTTCGCCAGTCTCCTGGCTCATCAGCATGAGTATTTGATATATTAATTTTTGACGGGTCCCTGCAGTAGTCAGATGAGAAGTAATATAATGGTACTAGGACACGCACGTATAAACTTCCCCATTTGAGGCAGCAAACTCCTGCTCATCGGGCTCTGATCTCCAAGGGGGGAAGATCAGCCCATGCAACTTTGAACCCTCTAGTAATATAACTTCTTCCCGTGTGGATAACTGTCGGCGGGATTGTGGCACTCCCGAGATCGGCGTTATCACAGCTCCTGTGTTGCTCATTGCTGGTTGCCATTGTTCTATTTTCTTGATTTCCTCTGCCCTCGCTAAGACACTCATGCACTTCTCTTTCAGCCGTGCTCTTTCAGAGCTGCTATTTGCCAACTTTATAGCTTTCATGTAGCACTCTGCCGCCGAGATAGCATTGGCAAGAGCATCTTCCTTGGTTCTCGATGACGAGATGTGCCCCTCGGCTTCCTACATAAGAATCTCAATGGCATGATCATGAAATATGCTGACTGTACATACCAGACCTCGGGTCTCCATTTTCGACAGCCGGTTCGCCCAACTTTCAAAGTTTCAAGTTCATGTCAGAAAGCATGCATTCTAACTGCAACCACCAACAACTACACATCAACGCACGTGACAATGCACGTGACCATTGAGTGAACAGTGGACAAACGCTTAGCTAAGGAAGAATGTCGATACGAACGGTGCCTCGCTACCGATTACTTTGTTTTGTACCTGCCTTCAGCTCAGACCTGGCAACTCACCTTCCATTCTTTGATGAGCTGCAATATACCGCAGGTCAGTCTGTTACGAGTTGGATTTTAGTCTTCTGGCTGTAAGTTCCCAAGATCCATATTCTAATCAAGCTAGAGGGTGCTTTGAGTCCGACAGGACCCTATCTGATGCACAAAGCTCACCTGAAACGAAGCTGACCTTGGGGCCACAGTGCAGAGTAGTTGAGAACCTCCTTTGAAGTCAGCAGGCACTGCAGGAGATATTGTGGTAATTCTTCGATATTTCGATACCCAGTGTGATAGTCTTGGATTCTCTCTCGGACGAAACGGAAACCCCATTCACGAATAACGATTGCATAAGCGCTTGCTTGCTTGCTCTACGACTCGACGTGCAATTCTCACCACGACAACGCCTGGATCGCATGTCATACGGCCCCGATCTATATCCGGAGGCATCTATCAAAGGAGTTTTTTCTTCCAAATCTATTCCATCTCAACAGGTTTTGAAATATTAAGCCGGTCCTTTTGAATTGAGCCTCGTTTCGAATCTCAAACAGCTAGTGCCTGCATTTCGACGTCGTTAAACCTGGTCGTGGCAAGTCCACACTAAAGTATGATGAATATGTCTACAGGTCATACAATGAGCAACCGCAACAGCACCCCCGAGCCTAGCAGCACTTCTACGTTGCGTCCTCCCATCGGGACAGGGCATCATCTTCGTCAATCCGCAGACATGTCTGCCTTCCCGACTTCGCCGTCTACGAACCGTATTAGACCATCGTCGGACTTCTATGGTCAAACGCATCAGTTGCAGGGACAAGACAATCCGGAGACCGAAGCTGCCAACAAACTTACCCAGCAATGGATTGCCGATATCGATCAATATGAGACAACACTGGAAGAGATGGCTGCCGCAACCCTCGATCAGGACTTCAAAGATGAACTCAGCGCTATCGAACAATGGTTCAAGGTGCTGAGCGAATCCGAGAGAACGGCTGCTTTGTATGCCCTCCTCCAGCAAACCACACAGGTTCAGATTCGATTTTTCATTCAGGTTTTGCAACAGATGGGGAAGAACCATCCCATGTCCGGTGTTCTGTCTCCAGCCAACTTCGACAAAGGTATGTAGCACAGCCCTTCTCGCCTAGCCACTCTAACATTTCTACTCTAGATCCGATGTCCAACCGCCTGAGCGACGCCATGAACAAGCTGAGTGTGGAGGGTTCGAGAAACTCGTTTTCTCGCCCATCTGCATCTGGCGCGATGAAGAGACACTCTGGTCTCGATCAGGATAGGATCAATGCCATGTTCCCAGATGCAGTTGCTGCAATTGCTACGGAGAAAGCCAAATTCACCCAGCAAACCGGAAACCCACCGACATCCAACAGGAACAGTGCGGTGTTCGATACACGCGCATCTCTGGCTGCTCCATCTATTTCTACCCCAGCTGGCAATGGGGGTGAGAATAATACTCAACCTCCTCTTTCTCCTTGGGGCCCACGAAGCAGCTCTGATCAGTCGGCCAACGCAAGACCCAAGTCTTCATCGGGTGTTCCACCAATGGGCCAGTTTATGCAGCCTCCACCTTCCGCGGGGCTTCGATCCCCACGCATTCAGAGCTCGTCAAACTTGCAGAGCTCCACGATCAATATCCCTGACCATCAAATCGCAGACCTGCCTTTGCTTTCCCCGTATAATGCTGGAAACGGCAACTGGGCATCCATGGTTAACACGCCTATGACTTCGACTTTTAACCACGCGGCGAATAATTCTCATTCTGATATGATTGCCAACGCTACTGCGATGAAGCTCGCTGCGCTCTCTACCGTAAACAACCGATTCGCCCTTGATGATGTTCGCAAGTACCGCCGAGCAAGGTCCAACGATGGTCATGCGATCAATAACCAAGGCCCATTGTCGCCAGGTCTCCCAGGCGTGGCCAATGCCAACGTTGTCATGGTTAATGAGCATGGGCAGATACTGAACAGGGATCAGATTCTCGCTCTTCAAGGCCAGCAAAACTCCGCATTTGGTGGTTCCAGGTCTCGCCCAAGTTCTCCCGGTCTTGCTATGCATGGTGCTGGCGGATTTTCTCACATGGGTTTTGCATCTCCGCAAAACAATGGCTTCTTGTCTGCTTATGATGGCACCTCTCCTCTTATGAACAATGGGATGGGAGGTCTTAACCTCAACCAGTTTGGTATGGGCAGTAGTCACGAGGGCTATCTTTCCGACCATTCCGACATGGCCAGAGGCCGATCTCCACGTGGAAGGCGTGGCAGCTCAAAGCCTCCGGAGGACCCCACTGACCCAAGTCTGTTGCAAGATATTCCGAGTTGGCTGAGGAGCTTGCGTCTTCACAAATACACGGACAACTTGAAGGACATGAACTGGACAGAGCTGGTGGAACTTGATGATAAGGCTCTTGAGGACAGGGGAGTTAATGCTCTTGGTGCAAGGAGAAAGATGCTGAAGGTTTTCGAACAAGTGAAAGGTTTGTGGTCATTCTAATGTTGTGCGTCGATTCTTCTTACTAACTACTGAACAGAAGCCAAGGCGGAAGGCAAACTTGCCTGAACAATTATAGTTTCTATGCTAGGATATCGCGGATAGAACAGTACTTTCAACTATGGTTGGGGTTTCTAATTTATTTGAATTCAGGATTTGGTGGCAGTGGATTAGGAAAACAATGTTGGATTATCAGGAGAAGGCGATACAAGCTTTATATTTTCCAAACCGATGTGGTTTGAGATTGTTAGTGTATACGGGGCTATGTACTTTAACATGGCGAATTACTTTAGCTATACCTAATTTCCTATGTACTATCTGAACCTAATGATTCGAAGGTGATTTCACTATTGTACCCAAGATACCTCAAACAAATATTGTAGACTCGATCAAGTTTAATTATGCACTTGGCGGAGTAAGTTGGTGGAATATGCTTGTGGAATATGTGGGGGATAGCGATAAGATAAGCCTTTTAGATAAGGATTTATTGTACTGACGTCTCGTCTCATATCCCTCGGTGCTGGAATTCTTCACGATCACACTTCCACCAACATAACTGGTCAGCTTGCAATCTCGCGCCAAATGGATGGTATCATTCAATAAAGATGCTACAATGATAATAAATACCGATACAAATGGACGGAATCGACGAAGACGCTGGCATGGGCCAGCACTCTGGCGGCCATCCCAGAAGTCAATATCCAGAGCCTCATGAAACTCCAACCTTTGCATGGTCTGGCCAAAACGTCGACCAGAACGGCGGTTCTCATCCCGAGCAGCAATTTCCGCTGAGGGATAATCAGTACCCTGATGATTCTGCCGAGTAAGCCACACCTCTCGAATGATGCGAGCCTTTACTTACGATTACTAGGGGCGAGGAACTACTTTCAGATGCAGATTCCGATTACCTGGATCTGAAGACTAATATTGCCAAACTAGAGGATTCCGTTCGCAAATTTAGACGAGAACAAAGGGATGAAAGTGCCGACGAAGATGAAGAGAGCCCAGATGAAACGCGCACGCGACGGAAAGGACGTGACATCAAGGGGCGTGTTATTACCAGAGGCCCGCGCAAAGCAGCTGTTCCAACTGGTGATATTCGAGCCCGCATGGGTAGGGCATCCCAAGCATTTATTGAAGAAAACTATGAAGAAGCAAAGCAACTTGTTGAGGAAGTTATTCGAATCAATGCCGAGACACACGAGGCGTGGACCCTGTTGGCGTCGATATTCAGAGAGTTGGGGGATATAGATAAAACTCTGCTGGCTCTCATATATGCGGCCCATCTAAGGCCAAAGGATGCAACCCAGTGGTTAAGTGCTGCTAGATTTGCCTTGGAAGAAACAGGGGATCATAGGAGCAAAAATCTCCCCTCGGCCAAGTTCTGTTTCTCGTCCGCCATTCGCGCAAACCCGAAGAATGACTTTGAAGCTCGATGCGGCAAAGCAGAGGTGTTGCGCGAAATGGGAAGCACCAGTGCTGCCATCGTTGAGTATAGGCACATTCTGAAGCAAAGGCCACACGACACCAGCATTTTGAGGCTCATCTCCGAGGCGTATATTGATAAAGATAATGTCAAAGCAGCCTTGGATCTTTATAGTGAGGCCATAGACTTCTACAAAGCCTCGGATAGCCAACCTGGCGAGAAATTTACCTGGTCAGATGTTAATATCTATGTTGAGTTGCACGCCTACCTCGGTCAATATGCCGATGCAGTCAAAGAGCTTAAATCGCTGTCACGGTGGATACTGGGTCGTGAGTCCGAGTTGTACTGGGATGATGTACTGGACGATGATCGCGAATGGGACTCCGATGATAATCGGAGGGTATTACACCCGAGCTTCTGTCTGGGAAAATATGGCCTCCACCAATATGGTGATGGTCTTCCCATGGAACTTCGTGTGAAACTCGGATTATACCGCCTCAGATTAGGTTTCCACGCCGAAGCGCTTGTATGTATATTCTAGCAATGATGGAATCTCCCAAGCTAATTGTTATAGTCTCATCTTCACTGGCTTGGTCCAGAGAGCGAATACTTTGCGGACCGAGTGCTTGACTATCCAGATCTTTTCCACGAGTCAGCTGATAGTCTCTATCAAGCCGGCCTCCCCGAAGAAGCTCTTGTATTTTATCGAGCGTTGAGAGCCGTTTCAAGTCAAGAAGACGCAAGTCTTTATTTGCAGATGGGCAAGTGCTACTTGAACGGAAAACGTAACAGGGAAGCCGAGGAGAGCTTCCAGCATGCCATTATCCTGGACCAAGACAACATTGACGCCCGCGTGCACTTAGCCAAACTTTACGAGGAGCTCAACGAGCAGGAACAAGCATTCATTTACGTCAACGAAATCATGAATCTAAGAAGATTACAGAACTCGAAAAAGAAACAGCAAAAGTCATTGCAGGATATAACACAAGATAACGATACTCTGATGCCAACTGTGACTCGCACAAGATCGTACTACAAACCTAAACGGCTGGTTAATTTAGAAGAACGACAAAGGCAAGAGCAGGCTGCTTCAGACCGACTACAGGAGCAGTATTCTGTGATGCGCTTGGAGCGAGATGCTATGCGTGCTGGCGACGAAAGAGCGACGCTATCGTGGATGGAGGCAGCAGCAGACCTTATTGACGATTTCAGGGGTTTCAAGACATTTTACCCCTGGGACAAATATGTTCGGTTCTTGGGCTATACTGTAGGCCCAGCCCGTGGACAGCCTCAGACAGGAGCAACACCCCTAGATGCGGACCTGGCTGAGATGGCTAATCGGATATCCTTCAGTAAGTTGTCATCCAAAAGGGAGAATGTCACATCCTAACAGCATCTAGAACTGGGAGCGGACGTCGATAGCAGGAATAATGTGGCAGTGGAGATACCAGAGAATTATCGAGGCATTCCCTTTTCGGTTTGGCTTGACATATTTCTTGACTACGCGCTTTGTCTTGTAAGATATGGTAAGCACCAAGAGGCGTATGAAATTTGTGAGGCAGCAAAGGATGCAGTCGTATTCTATCACTCGAGGGAAGACATGTTTTTAATCCACGTTTGTTGGTGTGGTATGCAATTATCCCCTAGCTCTCCAAATACCCCTGCTAACGGTAACCAAAGCTTGTGCGGTTCTTGCAAATGATGAAGAAACATGCGTAACGGCATGCAGATACTTCATGAAAGATTATCAGTTTACGACCGATACGTATAGAATGTTCGCCGCATTGACAAGGTTATGCCAGTCACCGATATCCTGGTACAGTTCTGGGCCGACACAGAAATATATGCTCAGGCAAATTAAAGCTATGGACTATGGACTCGTCAACGATGATGCACGGCGGAAATTCTTTTCAGAGAAGGGCTCCTACTCGGCCCAGGACGAATCCGGCCGCTTGATAGTCAATAAAGACATGGATATCGCACTGCTTATGGTGTATGGCCATATTTTATACACTGGGACGAGTTACGCGTATGCTCTTAGTAAGTTTACGCCGACTGGCATGAGAAACCTCATTTGTACTAATGAAGCTAGATTATTTCTTTAGAGCTTACGCCTTGGACCCAGAAAACCCTATGATAAAGCTCAGTATTGGCCTTGGTTACGTTCATCATGGCTTGAAGCGCCAGTCAGAAAACCGGCAGTTCCAGATAATGCAAGGAATGACTTTCCTTCTTGACTATTACAAGTCTCGCAGAGCCTCAGATAAAGCCGAGGAACGCCAAGAAGCGAGTTACAACGTTGCGAGAACGTATCAGATGGTTGGCCTCTCACATCTTGCCTTGCCCTACTATCAAGAGATACTTGACGAGGCTCAGTCCTCGGAAACCAAGGAAGATCTGGTTTTCGATGCCGCATTTAATCTGCAAACCATGTACTCGATGAGTGGGAACATGAGAATGGCTGACTACATAACCTCCACTTGGCTACAAATGTAGCACTCATTACTCTCCATAGCCTTAAATAAATAAAGGTTAAACTTCTATAGTAAGAACTAGAGCGTGTCTATTGAATCGATCGAAATGATCAAAAGTAAATGATGTTATGGCCGCATGTGATCTCTTTGTGAAACCGAATATCAACAGGTTATGTTCATCACACAGCATCAGGCACGCAGTTTTGTATAATATATATATATATGCCATTCAAGTATATAACTATGGACTCTTCAATAATCTAAGGACAAGAAAAATGCCACAATCCGATGTGATTGTGTATGTAACCTCAGCTGATTCCCATATTTTCAAGGAGGTCGGAACGACTTCTCAAAGCTAGGCGCCCAGCAACGGGTAGAAAAATGATCTCCGCACAGCGCGAAAACAACCTCGTCGACTGTGACAATAAGGCTGCCGTTAAGTAATGTTTTTGAAGCTGGCGTTAGTTTAGAAAGAAGAGAAAGGAAAGGAAAATTCAAAAGGGCAATAAATAGTTGTGACCGTGCACAGCCGAGGGATGGATACGTCCGAAGCTAAACTACTTTTGTCATAGCGGCTCGTTCGACCACCAAGCCAGATCTGGCCCTTGCGTAAACTTGCGGGCAAGCTGTCATTCTGGTGAACGAAGCATATCTATCCCCACGTAACAACAACTTCCTCCCAAGGAACCAACTTGGCACCGGGTGCACTGCAACTCTTATACCTCGTCGCGTCATATTTTCTAGTCAACTCTACCATTAGGGCTTCCCTTGGACAAGGCCTTCCGATACAGTGGGAGAGCTGTGCACAAAAGCCAAAATGGACCATGAGGCACAGAAAGAGCAATGGAGTGAAATGGAGGACCAGGATGGGATCCGTCTGAGTTGGAATGTTTTCCCCAGCTCGCGCATGGTAAGTGAATACCTCAAATGCTCGTGGCCGGAGATTTGACAAGAAATAGGAAGCTTCAAGACTCGTTGTCCCCATAGGCGCATTGTATACCCCTCTGAAGGAGAAGCCAGATACGCCTCTCCTCCAATTTGAGCCTGTTACTTGCAAGCCTCCTTGCAGAGCTGTTCTTAATCCCTTCTGGTGAGCCAATTTTCATAATTATCGTACGAATCGTAGTTAACTGTTAAATAGCCAAGTTGATGTACGAGCGCGTCTTTGGATCTGTCCATTCTGCCTCTCACGCAACGCCCTCCCACCACACTATAAGGATATCACGCAAAATGCCATTCCTCCGGAGCTTCACCTCACGAACACCACCATCGAATACCGCCTCTCCCGACCTGCCCCAAGCCCGCCAGTTTTCCTTTACGTTGTGGACACCTGCCAAGAAGAAGACAGTCTTTCCGCGCTGAAGGAGAGCCTTATTATGAGTCTCAGTCTTTTGCCAGAAAACGCCTTGGTGGGCCTTATTACATACGGAACCATGGTATGTGATTTGCTCCCCTCTACAAACTGCCGCCGTCTAATAGCTATTAGGCTCAAGTACATGAGATTGGGTACACAGAGTGCGCAAAGTCATACGTTTTCCGAGGAAGCAAAGACTATTCGGCAAAGCAGGTACAAGAAATGCTAGGTCTGCTTTCCGCAGGACTCAGGCCCGCAATGCAACAGCAGCAGCCCGGTAGGCCTGCGCCAATGGGGCCAGCGTCGCGATTCCTTCAACCTGTCCAGCAATGCGAATTTCAGCTTGTTAAGGCCCTCGAGCAATTGCAGAAAGATCCGTGGCCAGTGTCCAGTGACCGGAGGAATCTGCGTTGCACCGGTGTGGCTTTGAGCGTAGCTGTGGGTCTCATGGAAACATCGTTTCAAAATGCAGGAGGACGAATTATGCTTTTCGCAGGTGGACCAGCAACCGAAGGCCCAGGACTGGTAGTCGGGGCAGAGCTAAGAGAGTCAATCCGATCTCACCACGATATTGACAGGGACCAAATCAAATATTACAAGAAGGCATTGAAGGTAAGAAGCTGCTGCAATCTTCTCAAGTCCATGGACTAATTTTTCTAGTTTTATGATAACTTAGCCAAACGTACTGCACATAACGGCCATGTCATCGACATCTTCGCGGGTTGTTTGGATCAAGTTGGATTACTTGAAATGAAGGGGCTCGCAAACTCAACTGGTGGATATATGATTTTGACCGACAGCTTTACGTCGTCTATGTTCAAACAGTCCTTCGTTCGGGTGTTTGAAAAGGACGCAAACGATAACCTTTTGATGGGCTTCAATGCGTCCCTTGAAGTCTTGACGACAAAGGAACTGAAGGTGACGGGCCTAATAGGACATGCGGTTTCCATGAACAAGAAATCCACGTCGGTCGGCGAGACAGAGTGTGGCATTGGAAACACCTGTTCTTGGAAGATGTGCAGCATAGATCCAAGCTCCAGTTACGGTATCTACTTCGAAATTGCTAACCAGGGAGGTCCGGCTCAACACCTGCAAACCCCACAGAAGGGGATGTTGCAATTCCTTACATACTATCAGCACTCGTCAGGCCAGTTCCACTTGAGGGTGACTACAGTGGCCCGGAACCTGAGTGGCCCTGCTGGCGACCCAGCTATTGCGCAATCGTTCGATCAGGAGACCGCCGCGGTCTTGATGTCGAGGATCGCTGTCTTCAAGGCGGAAGTTGACGATGGCCCTGACGTGCTGAGATGGGTCGATAGGATGTTGATACGCCTATGCTCTCGATTCGCGGATTACCGCAAGGACGATCCGTCATCCTTCCGCCTGGAAAAGAACTTCACCCTATACCCACAGTTCATGTTCCATCTTCGCAGGAGTCAGTTCTTGCAGGTATTCAACAATTCGCCCGACGAGACTGCCTTTTACAGGCACGTGCTGAACCAGGAAGACGTCAGCAACTCTTTGATTATGATTCAGCCAACTCTCGACTCCTATACCTTCGATCAGGATGGCAGCCAACCTGTTTTGCTTGATTCTACCTCGATCCAGCCCACACACATTCTCCTTCTCGATACCTTCTTCCATATTCTCATCTTCCACGGAGAGACGATTGCAGAGTGGAGGAAAGCTGGTTACCAGGAGCAAGAAGGTTACGAGAACTTCGCAACCCTCTTGGAGGAACCGAAGGAAGATGCAAGGGTACGTTTTTCGGTGACTGTCATTTATTTCTTTGATTATGATGCTAACGATATTTAGGAACTGATCACCGACCGATTCCCCCTTCCCCGTTTTATTGTTTGCGACGCTGGGGGCTCCCAAGCTAGATTCCTCCTCTCCAAGCTTAACCCCTCAACGACCCATACGACTGGCTCATATGGCGGGGTTGGCGCAACAAACGCGCAGACGATTTTCACCGACGACGTCTCTTTGCAGACATTCATGGATCATTTGATGAAGTAAGTAGATCAGTTCCCAATAATTAAGCTCCATACTAACACAGCATTCTTTAGGTTAGCGGTCAGCGGCACGAACTAAGAAAGCATAGATGGCACGAGGGGCAGGCAGGCTGAGGGAATTAGATTATCCGTTCCGGCAACTACTGGCGACATCAAAATCGATTCTGTAGTAACTGAAGAATTGCAAACCAAAGATTAGTCAAATAGGAAATATAATGGGAATCAATGTTCATTGTTGAAGCGTATATCACTCGTGCGGCCCGGCCCAAATATCTTGAGGGACAGTGTAGCCAAGAATTGATACTTGCAATTTTCACTGCTGAATTCCCCTTTTTTTTTTTTCAGTTTATGAGTACAGTAAAGGCGCATCTGATGGCCCATAATATGGTAGCTAGAGCCGCTAGAGGTCGAGGCTTCATTTTCCTATCTTAGTGGCCGTTCGCACTTACACAAAGCAATGAGATCAGATTCTTGGCACGAGTACTGGAGTACTTGAGATATTTGCCTATTCCCAACTCAGCCTAGCCCTGCGTTCGGAAGCGTGGCCTGACTTCGAAAATTGTTGCTGCCCCAGGCATCAGTCGATCGCTTATTCTACTCTAGCGCAGCCCACAAACCCTAACAACCAAAACTTTCGAGTGAGAAGACGACGACGACTATCAAGAAACCACCAGTAACGACCCATCGCCCAACGACGACACGATGGTAAGCCCATTCCATTCCGAACCCGACTGCCTTCAATCTCCAGAGCCTTCTCTATTCCACACGCAACTCTCCCGCTCTCGACAAAACCCAGTTCCATGGCGGGAGGAGAAAGAGGAAAGACAATGGCGAGAGAAATACACAGACGGATGGGCAATTGAGATATGATCACGAACATCGCTGACCACCGTCCCCTACAGGTTCGATACGCAGCCACCGAAATCCACCCGGCGAAGTCGGCTCGCGCGCGCGGAGCATACCTCCGTGTGTCCTTCAAGAACACCCGCGAGACCGCCCAGGCCATCAATGGCTGGAAGCTCGAGCGTGCCGTGAAGTTCCTCGAGAACGTCCAGGAGCACAAGGAGGCTGTTGCCATGAGGAGGTACGCCGGCGGAACCGGTCGCGCCGCCCAGGGTACGTTATTCTTATCCCCCTCTTTTGTGGCAAGAGAATTTTGTTGCAGGGAATTATTTTGCGGAACTTGGACAGAGGGACTGATTGATTCATAGGCAAGGCTTTCGGTGTCACCCGCGCCCGCTGGCCCGTCAAGTCGGCCGAGTTCCTCCTCGGTCTCCTCAAGAACGCTGAGGCCAACGCCGATACCAAGGGTCTCGATACCGGTAACCTCGTCGTGAAGCACATCCAGGTCAACCAGGCACCAAAGCAGCGCCGCCGCACATACCGTGCGCACGGTCGCGTAAGTAGTCACCTACCCATATATGCTGTCCGCAGCAAGTCGAGCATAGTGACTGACTGGAATTCTAGATCAACCCATACATGTCGAACCCCTGCCACATCGAGTTGATCCTTACCGAGAGCGAGGAGGTTGTTGCCAAGGGAGAGGCCGTCGAGGGACGCGAGGTTCTGCACCTGAGCTCGAGACAGCGCGGTGCCCGCCAACGCGCCGCCATCACCGCTGCTTAAGTTAGTGAGTAGTAGAAAAAGAGAATTTTTCAAAGATCGGGGCTGGGATTGTGATGTGTGAGGCGCAATGACTTGGGCTGGGTGCGTTCCAGATCAAAGGTCTGTGTACTTCAGTAGCATATGGCAGGGTATTGGTCACGCATGATGAGCTCGTTTTGTTACTTTTGTGTGTGTGTGTGCTTTTTTTGTGATGGTGATTGATGTGATTTGTGACTTGTTGGCTTTCCCTTTTGCCATGCAGATGCAGGGGATGTATCCCATGGTCAATACGGCCCGGTTCGACCAGAGGAAAGCTTCATGGGAAAGCTGTATAACCTTTAATAAGAACACAAAGCGGCAGCTAGGAACCGGTAAGCACAAAGGTATCCTTATTCCTTATTCCAAGGTACCATATCCGCTCACCTGAATGATTGGTGCCCAACAATCTTTTCTCACAAGTTAGGTATCCCAAGGTAAAGTATTCTTCAATCGCTTCTCATAAGTCTCAAGTATTCCAACATAAATTATTCTCTCCTACACACACAGTTATCCCAACTATATCCACCTTCACACTTCCTTATCATCACCCCATCCCCCAGCCTTCTCACCGTCCTTCAACCCCCATCCCGGGAACACATCCGATCCCACGCCTTTTCACACCTGAATCACACATACATACATACATACATCCACACATCCGAACACGCACCCATTACCTCCCCAACCCATGTCCTGACGTGCTCAGCGATAAAACCACTCCCCAGCGCTGATTTGCTTCGCTAGAGGCCTCCTCGCAGGTTAGCTACAGTAGCTGGCGCACGCACCCATGTTACAATTTGTTGGAGGGATGAGCACACACGCGAGCAGGTTGTGTGGGTGACACGAGATGTGGGAGCGGGAATGGCCGAAGTTGCCGTCGTGGGGGAAGAAGCGGTGGTGTGTTTCAATGGCAAGGGGGGCGTTGAAAGCAGGGAGGGGTGTCACGGGATGGGTGTGTTATTGAAAGCATAGGTATCACAGGATAGGATAGTCGTAATGAAAAAGATTTACCTCCACGCAGATACGAGTATAGAATAGTCGTGACCAAAAGATTCATCTCAACGCAGACAAGAGTGTAGAATTTATTCCGCTAACTAACTTCTCGATATCCCCATCAAACCCCCAAAACGCCCCCATCTACCCATCCCAATCGCCATCTAACCCGCTCCCAAAACCAGGGCATCTCATCAAAGACACCCCCCAACAACGCCATCTAACACCCCATCATCTATTCCAAGCCCCATCCCTCAAACCCCATCTAACCCTACCAACCAACCCTCCATCATCTACCCCACGCACACACACACACCCATCACACCGCCTCAGCCCTCCAATCTCTACTCTCCACCCCGGGCAACACACACGAAGGCCCATGCCCGATCTTTGACTTCTTACTAACACTAACCGCACTATCCGTCGACCCGAAACTCGACGTCCTCGTGATCCCAGTAGCACTCCTCTTCAACCTCGACGCGGGCGGCGACCACGCCCTCAGCAAGTCCCCCGCTGAAGACCGATCGTCGGCCTTGAGGTCATCGACTACGCTATCGATGGCCTCCTGATCGCGCTGTCCGGCGCCGTCAAGGAAGGGGTCGAATACCCAGCATGCTTCCAGACCGGGGATGTAGACGGGGGAGGATGCGAGTTCGGACCAGCTGAAGTAGTCGTGGCACATCCCGATGTAGAGGTCGAGGATATGTCCATTATGATCCAGCGTCGCGCAATGCGCGGTTAGGAAATCCATGTCGTAGAGACTACTATCGATCAGATTCGGCGGGAGCTGGCGAAGCATAGGAAGTCCCGTGACGTGCTCGGCGTCGCAGATCTTGGCGACTAATGGCATCCACGGGCGTCCCTTGAGGAGGCTCGCGAATTCATTAGAGGTAGCTGTGACGAAGGAGTCGCTGTCGTGGCCCGGGACGGAGATGACGCGGTGGAGACCACGTGATTGGACGCGTTTGTAGGCCATAGTGTCTTTCTCGAACGGGAAGGGTTGGGATGCCGTAGGCATGAGGGAGATATGCACCGACCACTCCATTGCGCGATTAGAGCGCCCGGAGTCAGAAGAGCGTTGCGAGGAGCGCGAGCGGCGGGAGTGAGGTTGCCGAGGAGGGGTGGTGGAGGGGCGGCGAGAGATGGCGTTCTCGATGCGGCGGGGGTGGGGGGAGAGGCCGTCTACGCGGTCCTCGAGGATCATGGATGCGTCGTCCAGATCGATGATGCGGCTTTGGACGGTGCGGATGTCGTCCTGGGTTGCGTGGGTGGTGTCCATGAGTGCATCTATACAGTCGTCATGGTAGCGTGTCCGTCTATCCAGCGCGCCGAAGTGCCGCCATAACCCCTCGATCCCACGATACACATTCCTGATTTCCGAGTCTGCGTCGAAGCGGCCCTTCTCGTTATGTTCTTCCAGAGCGCTCACGCGGACGGTGAGGTGGTTTTTAGCTTCCCTCTCCCTCTCGAGGAGTTTCTCCAACAGCACGATGCGCGCCCTCATCGTCTCGACTTCCTCCTTGTCGGCCAGCGTCTCCTCGGTGGGGGCGGTGAGGTGGTAGACGGCGAGGTGGCCGCAGTTGCATGAGCTGCCGGGGGTGCATCTGTTCAGGGAGAAGCCGACGCAGGCGCAGCGCTGGCCGCGGACCTCGGGGTGGAGGAGGAGGTAGCGGCACTGCCCTTGGGGGAGGGGTGATTCATCGCCGCGGCTGGTGGTGGACTGGGGCCGCTGGAAAGGGCTGGGTGGGTGGGACATTATGATTCGTGGAAGAGTTGCTTCGACAAACCGATTCTATGGCTCCAGAGCCCGAGTTGATGGTCCATATGGTGTATATAAAACAGCTGGCGGTGGTGGTGATAGTAGAGTTTGGTATTTCCTGTGGCGGCGAGAGTAATGGGTCTTTTGGTATGTATCTGGCAGCAGGCTGGGGAACGGGGCGTATGTATGTATGGTGTGCTGCTGAAAGTGGAAAGTCCGTCCGTATCTTTGAGGGCGGACGTGCCGAAAGATAAGGGAGAGATATCAGATACGGTGGGCGTACAATGATAACCAGGGCCACCGGTGAAAGCCACGAGTTGCAGAGACGACGAAGCTAGTCCGGGTAACGGGGCATACACACCAACATATATAGATTCTCTGGTGGCGGGAGATCTGTATATATATGTATGGGTATGTGAGTTAGTGGAGGTTGGTGGAGTGGGTGGTGGTGGAGTTTGTGGAGTTTTGGTTTGTGTAAAGCGGGATATCAGGGCGGACCGTCTATTAAGGTATAAAACGCTTCGGGAAGAGACGGCGGGACGAAAGGGTAGTAGGGTAGTGTACAGACAGATCAGAGAAGTGCGTCGCGGCCAGCCGGGGCGAAGTGGGCCACAAGGATTGGGGGAAGGGGGATGATTGATGGGGTGAGAGAGGGAGGGTCGAAGGCGTGAGAGGGAATGAATGAGGGCACGAGGCGGCAAGGAGGAGCGAGAGACGGTGATGAGGCCAACATGAGACGGGTGGGGTCGAGGAGGGAAGAAAAGAGGACTGACTTTTTGAGGGCCGAGGGCGAGGGAGGGAAAAAAAGAGTTGTATACTGTACACAGTGGACAAACCTAGTTTACTACGGTCTTTGTGGATTTTTTAGTTGGGGATGGGGGTGGGAATTGGTGGTGGGGAGAGTAGTGGAGGGGGATTGGGGATGGGATGGGATGGGGGATGATGGGAGAGAGGGATGGATGGTGTGGGGGGGGGGGGGGGGAAAGGGGGAAAAATGGGCGAAAATTGGTAAATGAAGGGGGGGGGGAGGGGGGGGGGAGGGGGGAGGGGGGGGGGGGGGTGTAAAGTGGAAAAATGGGCGAAAATTGGTAAATGAAGCGTGGGGTGAGAGGGGTGAGAGGGGTGAGAGGATAAATTTTGAATGGCGTGAGTGACAGGGTGGGTTGGGTGCTTTTTGTGCTTTGGAGAGTTTCGTTGCACGGTCGGGGGTGAGGGTGGCAGGGGTATGGGGGATGGGATCTGGTGGAAGATGATGGGATTTGGGTGTGCTGGGGGTGTGCTGGGGGTGTGCTGGGAAGAAAAACGTGGGAGGATCAAGTGGGATCTGGTGTGGGCGTGGGAATAGGAAAAAGGGGGGTGGGAGTGGAGTAG